>JABSTQ010008283.1:0-17363 GCA_013358835.2 Ixodes persulcatus | reverse complement strand
TCTTTTCATTTTCTACATTTGACCCGCCTACCTTACAACAAAGGCAATAGCTCCGACGGTGTATTATATACCTGCACCTGGCGAACAGTGAAAGTCAGCACAGTACGTCGAAATGAATGTAGCTCCACATACCTTGTTGCCATCCCGGCTTGGGTGCACTCCGTCGTACCCGATCAACCGATGCCACTCGTCCACGAGATCGCCGATGAACACGAAGCCCTTTTTGAGGCAGAACTCCTGCAGGAGCCAGTTCACTTCTTTGTACCGATCATTCAACGACTGGATCTCAGCACTCTTACTACGCTGACACTCCAACGAAGAGAACCTGTTCTCCCGCCTCGGAAGGACGGAAGAAAAGGCGATCTGCATCGTCGGATTGCGTTCCAAGATCTGAGCGGCCAGCCGACGGTACTTGTCAATGTACGCGCTGGCACAAACGCTGGTGTTGTTTGTGCCAACGTGCAAAATGACAGCATCAAAATCGGGCAGGGCGTCAGACACCTTGGAAACAAGGCCTCGATTCTAATGCCACTAAACGCCCGCACTTCGACAGCCACCCGGTTATTCGATGGGAAATACTGGGACAAGTATTTCACCATCGAATCCCCGGCCACCAAAACTCGAGGCATGTCAGAAGCGCGACCGTGGTAACACAGAAAGGGCCGAACTCTCCTTGACCAAGAAAAAGAGAGAAAAAAACGCTCCAGAGATTGTCAAACCCGCTTGCGGAAGACCAGGCAGGAACAGCAGTCCAGACAAGGCAGGAACGCAAGGGGCAATGGCCGTTGTCAAACCCGCTTGCGGAAGACCAGGCAGGAACAGCAGTCCAGACAAGGCAGGAACGCAAGGGGCAATGGCCGTTGTCAAACCCGCTTGCGGAAGACCAGGCAGGAACAGCAGTCCAGACAAGGCAGGAACGCAAGGGGCAATGGCCGCCGAGCACATGGTCACAAAATCACAAAACCACGAGGCAAGAACGGAAGTTGGGAGGCAAGACCGGAAGTTGATTCCTGCGTGGACGTAGCCAGGCCGGAGGAGGCCAGACTCCGTCCACGCAAGGAAGTGACGTATGTGCGCCGGAAGTGACGTAGTGCGTGGATGGAGCCTTATCTCCTCCCGACGTGGCTACATCCCCGCGCGTGGATGTAGACACTCCCAATATTTTTACAGAAAGGGAGCTACGCTTTGTAATTTTACAGGGTAAACACCACCTGTGAAATACACCTTCGACGAAAATTTTAGACTGCTACGTGCAGGCGACAATTTTGACCACCCATTTTAGGTCCAGCCTCGGTAGTGCAGACACCCATATACGGTTCGCGGGCCAAGGTACACCATGTCGCTGAGGTCTTCCGACCGGCCCGTGGCTGGTCACAATCCTTCCAATAAAGCCTGGCCCACAGCCCGCTTCCAGCAGGCCCACTGTAACCGGCACCAAAGTGCGCCTAAAACTGCACTGCAATGCGCACTAACCACGCAAAGGAATGCCTATCGTAACACACGTTCTCTCACCATAATATTCATTGAACATTAGAGAGTTTTAGTAGATCGTTCCGATACCTCCGATACCCCCGATAACGATACTAGAGAGTTTTAGTAGATCGTTCCGATACCGCCGATAACGATACCCGATAACAATACGATGCATGCACAAAGGTGGCGGCATGGGTATCGGGTATCGTTATCGGAGCCATTGAAACGATCTACTAAAACTCTCTACTATATATGTAAGCGCAAAGGCGGAGGCAGAGTATCGGGTATCGTTATCGGAGTCATCGGAACGATCTACTAAAACTCTCTATTGTCATCACCACAGTTTATCATAAATCCCTTGTTTCATATCCGTGTGTTTGTTAAAATTCCTTTTGTTTTCTGTCCAGGGTAAACATGCCAAAACACTTCTTTTTTCTCAAACTTTCATTTTGGTATTTAAATGTTTCTCTGAATTATTTACTTAGTTTTTAATCATTTATTATTTATTTTCCGGTTGTTGAGACTGCGACAGAGGTATCACGGTATTACGTCAACAGAGGTATCACGCCAAACAATTATGAAAATACTTGCCTGGCCCAAATTTGCCCATCAAAATTACACTTTTCCTGCTGACACTAACTTCACGTGAAAGTGTTTTTAAACGGATTTTATCGATTTGGTTGACGCGGTTTGATGTAGGTTAGTCTGTTAAAACCAGAAAACGAAACCCACCCATTTTCTTTTCTTTTTTTTTTTTTTTTTGACGTTTTTAACACTCGTTCTCCGCATCGAGATCGGAGTATCAGCCTGTTTACAGTAATTTGTGACTTATTTGAGCAGTCATCTCTCCCTCCTCTGATTTTTACTTTTACGATCAGGAGACAAAAATAACATCACGCAGGATCTTCTGTGTGTAACAAATCGCACGGAATGACTCAAACGTAATTATACTTTTAGATTGTAAGTAACCTATATTTAAATAGAACCTTTAACACCAATGGTATTGTCTGTCAGGATGGCCGAGCGGTCTAAGGCGCTGCGTTCAGGTCGCAGTCCGGACTTCCGGGCGTGGGTTCGAATCCCACTTCTGACAAATATTTTATAGCCTTCATTTTATGTTTTTTGTTTAATATTTTTTTTTTGTAGATGAGCAACTACGTGAGCAACACTCACAAAAGCTTTTCTTTGCCCTAACGACATCTTTTCAAAATATAACTACCAACGTCTTCACTCTGCGCCATTTTTTTGTTTCTCTGATGTCACGCGGAACAGTCGCGACTCACCCACAACAAACGATTTTTTTTTTTTTTTTTTTTTTTGGGGGGGGGGGGGGGCAAAGTTAAGAAGGCGAAACGGCTGTTCGCTCTTCTCCTTTCGCCTCTTCGCGTAACCGCACGACGTCTCGCCGTATTTCGTTTTCTGCTTTTTTGCGCGTTCTCACCGGCAGCTTGCACTACTCTCCTTGATACCTCACAATAGGCTTTTCGAATCGCCGATAAAACGCATAGAACTGCGCCCTCTGATTTCTGCGTATTTTTCTTTTCCCTACGTTTTTTTCTTTCTTTTTCTTCTTCCCCCCACCCCCCCCCCCCCCCCCCCCCCCCCCTTCCCCACTCCATTTTGGAGATTTTAGCGTGACGAACTATATAAACCAATGGCGTCGCACCGACGGTTGGCACGTGATCGTGACGTCGCCTTGCATGCGTGACAGCCTGCGTTGCTCCCAGCAACGGCCACGGTGCCCGGCTAGGAGGCTACCAAGCGTTTCTCCGTTGAGCCTCGCGCGAGGCTACATCCGGGCTCTTGACCGTCTGCTGGTTTCGAAACCATTTGAAACAATTGGAATTCTTCGTCTATTCGTCACTCCCGAACTAAAAAACAACATCCAAGCTAAAATATCGGCTGTCTGCAAATGGCTAAGGTTGAAAGACGGTTCGCAAACTTCGAGAAAGGAGTCACGTGGGCTTAAAAAAAATCCGAGTCCGTGAAGAAGAATCGCCATTTTGGAATGGCTGCCAGTCACGTCTGGTTTGCGTTGTTAGATTACGTTGGAGTTGCCGCGGTTTTGTGTTCGAAAATGTCCGCCATAGTGACACGCCGACTTATTACGACGTCCAAAATATACGATCATGATATCCGTTTGTGTTCGAATGCAATGTGTGTGGGTGCTTGCGTCAGTGGATAGAAAGTCGCCATTGGCTCCGCCAACATTCCGGTGAAGTTGCTTTTTCCTTGTCGCTTATCGATTTTTGCGAATAAATAAGAAAATAAACGTTCCGCTTCATTTTTTTTTTTTTTTTGTCGTATGGAGGTTAGAAGCACCATTTGATGTTACTGTTTGTCCAAGGTGATGTTTACATCGGTTCATTCGATATTTTTTCCCGCTTGCAAAAGACGCGAATGGAAACAATAGTGACCTACATTAATTGTTTACGCAACGCAGTGGGATTACACAACGCACATCACACCAACTCTGTCTCTATCCCGAGCAGCGAGCTTCAGTCACTTCAGTGGCCTCAGTGCGATTTTGTTTGGATCGGGATTATTTTTTTTTTTTGCGCTTACATTATATTAATGCGCTTCAAACATTTATCGAATTCTTGGCTGCCCGTTTAAAAGATAGGAATAAAAACGTTTTTTTTTTTTTTTTTTAATATAAATTAATATTGAGACTCCACGGTTGCCCCGTTAGCTCAGAGCATAAACGTCTTTCAAAATAATGTAATTCGCATAGCATGTACAAGGTGGCGCTACCCGTCTTTACACTTGGAGCTCCTAACTAAACACTCCGCTTGCAACGTGCTACGCTTATTAACATGATGCGAACTGCAAACAAAACTCTTTGTGTCCACATAGCACTGATGACGTAATAAACGGGGAAGGCCCCGACTGTACATTGTATTTCTTGAGGTGTCGCTCACACACTTGCTTTTGCTTTTACCTGTGGCGCCAAGGTGGCGCCATCTAGGGGATTTGCCATGAAACAAACAGCGAAAATGGTGGCGAGTTCCCGCGGCGCCCAAGTGCCGCAAGTGGCCTGCCCGCCCCATCTGCGCGTTCACTTGTATCTGATTATTCCGCTGCGCCAGCGCCATCATTGCGGAGGAGAATAAAAATTACGTAGAAGAAAAACCAAAGTGAAAGCCCAAGTTCGCAAATGAAATGCATTCGTAGGAAACATTTAGAAAAACGTTCCATTTGGGAACATCATTATCAATTCAGACTCAACAAACACAAAGAAAAAATGAACATATCTAAAAAAAATTGTGCAATCCGTATCACTAAAGCGCGCAGACGCAAAATTTAATTTAAAAAAAGAAGTATGTGCTGTTTGTGGTCTTCCCTGTGACTGCATGTGGACTTCCTTATAAAAGTAGCAAAAAAGACAGAACATCTTTGCGGTTAGATTTTTCAAGTTCTGTCCTGACCCATTTAGCAAATCTTAACCAATATGGAAAAAAAGCAAAAAAAAAAAACGGTTGCCACGATGACGGTTTTACCTTGTATGGAAAACAGGAAAAAAAAAATACAGTAGGCTTCCCACATCCAGCCTTACCATTATTACTGTTGTTTTTTTTTTTTTTTCCTGGAGAATGAAGCTTTGTCAGAAGTGGGATTAGAACCCACGCCCGGAAGACCGGACTGCGACCTGAACGCAGCGCCTAGGAGCGCGTTTAAGAAAAACAATTCCTAAACTATTTTCTCAATCTTTTCATACAATTTCTGGAGCAGGGACGACCACATTTTGGGGTAGGTGTCCCCGGCTTTGTCCCAACCTATCTGCGTGCACCTCAACTCATAGAAACAGAATTTGTCACGATGGCCGTGATATTTCTACACTCTAATGAAAAAAAAGTCCGTTCATGAGCCCCAGTACCCCCTCTCAGCACAGCTCGTGAAGAACGGTTTCGCCTCAAGCACTATCGCCCTCAAAAAAAGGGGGTGCTTCAAAGTATTTTTAGGGTGGAAATTATGAACAAGCCGAAGAACTCGTTGGAGTTCTTTTACGACCAGATTTGTTTTTAGAGTGTGTACGCACGGCTAACACACTCCCCGGCTGAGTACACGGCCCCCAGAATTTCCTACACAACGCACACACGGAACCTCTGGCTTGCCCCCCCACTCAAAAACAAGTTGGTACGCCACTGCTCATAGCGTGTGAAATTCCGCTAGTAATCAAATGGTATTCACTCACACTCCACTTCGCATAGTGTACAACAACGTCAACAACAGGTACAGGCGAGGATAGTCTGATTTGTTTTTCGTGGCATTTCAAAGGAAGCACAGCTTCTCTCCGCGTTCTGGCTGCTTGGTCAGCATCACTAAAAGTAGTGTTCGTCGTCGATACAGGCAACGCCGCACCGCATAAAATTTGCGCTACCCACGGAGTTCGCAAACTACGCTGATTGGAAATCGCTGATTTCACGACCGGGACGGAGAATAAAAATCAGTATGATTTAAATCATGATTTAAATCGTGATTTATATCAGAGAAGTTTTAATATGGTGATTTGTACCAAACATTTCGCTCAAAAAGAATCCCAAAAATGTTTTATTTATTTGCCGCTTGTCTATTATTAGACACTTTCTCGAGCCAAAAGAAGCTTCTGGGCAAATGGGAGCGTTGTGTTTGATTTCTACCTTCCACTCCTTTCATCGACTACAGAACGTCCTATTTCAACAAAAGCAAAACGCAAAAGAAACGAAAACTGAAAATAATATCTTTATTTAAAAAAAAACTCAAATAAATTTTTAAGAGATTATAAAAATCAAGTGTGTTCTCATGGCAGGGATCAGGAGTTTCCCCAGGAATTGAAATCAGGGGGGGTGGCTAAATTT
The DNA here is from genome assembly GCA_013358835.2 of Ixodes persulcatus. NCBI lineage: Eukaryota > Metazoa > Arthropoda > Arachnida > Ixodida > Ixodidae > Ixodes > Ixodes persulcatus. The sequence goes on along the minus strand of JABSTQ010008283.1, from coordinate 11,052 downwards.
TTTTTTTTTTTGGGGCGAGGGGGTTAAAGGGGGGGGGGGGGGGGGGGGCATTGCGAATATAGGAGTCGTTGTGAATTTAGGGGGTGCCTTCGGAAAAACGAGGGGGGGTCTAAACCACCCCTAGGGGGGGTCTGGGGAAATCCCTGGCAGGGATTACAGCAATGAAAAGTTGTTTATTAAATTGTACATTAAATGTAAAGTAATACTTCAGTAAATTTGCATGTTAAAAAATACATCTCGTGGTAAGGAATTACTATTTTCTAGAGGTCACAGTGATTTAAATCAAATAAATCTGTCTTAATTCAATTAAATCTAAATTGAATCAATTAAATCTTATTTAAATCAATTAAACATGATTCAAATCAATTATTTATTTATTTTACGACATTTGGTGGTGACGAAACGAAAAATATGATGGTCAAAATAGTCATCCCGTAGGATTTCGGGTAGAAAACTTCAATTTCCCTTCGGAATTTTCATGGTTAAAAATATTTTCCGAATTCGCAGACTGGCATGCTTTTTTGGTTGGAGCGGACGTTTTTGTTTTGTTTTTGTTTGTTTTTCTAAAAAAACACAAAGTTCAGACAAGTAGAAAAAAAAATAAAAAATATTTAGCAGAGCGTGGTTTCGATCCACGGACCTCTGGGTTATGGGCCCAGCACGCTTCCACTGCGCCACTCTGCTACGGGGATTTGACGCTTTCGATGTTCGACAGAACTATGAGGAATTAGCACGTTGAGCTTCTTTGCCTTTTTTGTTGAACAAATTGGTAAACTGGGAATTTCATTGAGTGAACTGAAAGTAGGGATGTCATGAACCACCCTAGGTTCGATTTCGAAAGGTTTCCATATTTGCGAAGCGGACTGAGGTTCGATTTCGAAAAATTTCGATATTTTCGTACCGACCGAGGTTCGAATTCGAAAAATTCGCAACTTTCGATCACAGTAGAGTTTCGAATTCGAAAAGTTCGAAGCTTTCACGGTTTCTAAAATTTCGGGTTCGAATATTTTTTTTTTACTTGAGGTTCGATAAATTCAAAGATTTCGAACTTTCCTAACTTGAACTTCGAGATATTCGAAAAATCTGAATTTCTTAAGATCTGAAGTTCGAAGATTTCGAAATTCTTTGGAAATAAAATTCGAAAACTTCGAACGCTTCGAATTTTTATAGACATGAAGTTCGAACAAATCGAAGATTTTGAATTTCTTTCTGCATAAAGTTCGAAAGTTTCGATTCTCTTTTAACGCTGAATTCGAAAAAAAAAACTTCGAAGATTTTGAATTTTTTTCAAGTCCAAGTTTTCAAAGTTCGAAGTCCAGTTTTCAAGTTCCTCCACAGTTTCAGTTTCAAATAACGTTTTCACGACTCACTGGTTTTCACGAAATCAAGTTTAGAAAAGTTAGGGTGTGATATCTAGACTCTGCGAAGTTGGTCAGGCAATTAAATGAGACGACAAGTGTCCCGGATGTGCTGGAATATTTGCCAGTGCAGAGTGACGTGTGACGATAGATCAGTAATTGTGACCGCCAGCCCGGGATGGTCATTTAACGTGCATCACGCAGTACTTATCACACGAACACACTGTTTTACGATACTCATCCAGTTCGAAATGGCCAGGGGCGGGCAGGAGGTTGAGGCTCAGAAAAACCTTGAAGCGACCTGGCAAACTACCTCCCCACCCCTTGCACGCTGGTAGTAATCCGATCGAACGCCGCCCGAGTGACGCTGGAATATAGTAAGTTAAGTTTGTAATTGTCCTGGAGGTTTATTTTCAGGGACGGAGGAATCGCCTCGCAAAAAGCACAGAAGCCGACACAACTCGAGGCCGAAGAGCGTTCTACCATACAAGTGGCGTCGGAAGAGGAAAAACGGGGGAGGGAAGAGTGGAGCGGGGGGCCTCAGCCCCCCTTCCCCCCTTCCAGATATTTCGGACTGTTAAAGAAAACAATACGGGGAAAGAGGGCGTGGTCGAGCTTATTTTAATCTGAAATTATTTATGCCGATGTATAGCTACTGTCGCTCTTCACTGCATAAAAGATCGCGTAGATGGTCATTGTTAGAAACTCGTTGTCAGAAGGCACTACTCGTCACATGCTTAGTGGTTCGGAAGTTCAAAGCTATGTCTTTACGACCTAAATAACTGTGCCAATGGTAAAAAAAAAAAAAAAAAAAAAAAATAAATAAATAAATAAATAAATAATAAGTACGGGGATAAAAAGCTGGAGAAAGAAAAAACTATCAAGAACTCGCCGGATGCGTTGTCTTCTTGCATATTCAGAGGTTCAGAACTTCGAAACAACTTTCTCCTACCAAAATGTGCACAGGCTAAAAGAAACACGTCCCAAGAACGTGAAGCGAAAAAAAAATTTTTCTTTTAATGACATGCTGAACTTGAATAATATTAGAAATCTTCTCCCATGAGTTAATTTATTCCTTAACGTGAAAAAACAATAAATACATTATTTTGTATTCTGCAGATGGCAATGATATGTACTGTCTGTGGTGTTAATTTAAATGCGATACCTCAAACAACTTAGACGAAAATAAATACCAAGTTTAGGGCTTAATTGCATGTAACATGTTTGGACATTTCTTCGAAACTCACCTTGAATAACAATAGTCATATCTTAAGACGACACTTATCTAGGCTATACATAGATCATTCTTAAAAAGTTTAACATCTCTACCATAAATAGCTTCGGCTACATCGCGCTTCAAATCTGGCATAAACGATAATCGTCAAAAACCCGTCGTCCTTCCTTCCTCGCTCCTTCGGGAATTTATTTCTTTAAAACTAAGCATGCCAGAACATTGAAATAAACGGCATTGTCTTTCGTAAAGAACGGAACACCGCATGTAAAAGTTCGAGAAAAAAAAATTACGAATGTGCCTCACTACTTGAATACCAATGAAACCGTCCGCCGGTCTTTCGAAGTTCGACGAACGTCGAACTTTTACCCTTAAGTCGAACTTCTGACTTTTCAGGATTCGAAAGTTCGAAACTTTTCGAATTCTATTGATAAATAAGTTCGAAAGTTCGAAAATTATCTATTTCCTTAGCATAGGAAATTCGAAAGGTCGAACGGCTTCGAACTTTTTAGTGCAAAAAATCGAAAGTTCGAAAATCATCGAATTTTTTGGTCAGTCAAGTTCGGAAGTTCGACAAGCATCGAATTTTGCAGTGTGATAAGTTCGAAAGTTCGAAAAGAATCGATTTTTTAGCGTAATAAGTTCGACGGTTCGAAAAGCGTCGAACTTCTTAGCTTAACAAGTTCAACAATTCGACTTCCGTCGAATTGTACGATATAGAAAATTCGAAAATGCGAAATCGTTCGAACCTTCCGAATCGCTTGATCCGATCATCGAACCTTCGATTCGAAAAAAGTTCGCGGCATCCCTAACTGAAAGTGTCGATGAAGATACGACACTGCTGCATATTATATTTCATAATGTGATGTTTGTTTGTTTGAACTTGATCAAACCAGACAGGGGGACAGTCGACTTTTGTAAAAAAGGAAAGTGTTTGGAAACTGAATTCCTGCCACGAATGAAACCATGCAATTTGCGAAATTAGAACCTACAAAAAATATAAAGTGTCACGTGGTGTAATACTTTAGCCGTTTATTACTCAAACAGTAGACAGCATCAGGGTAGCCCTGAAAAGATAAATCATGAAACGATACTGGGTTGGAATGTTCATGACTTTGCAGAGGCATATTGGGTCCTAGCAGTGGCGTCACAAGGGGGGGGGGGGGGGGGGAAGGGAGCGGACCGCCTTGGGTGCAGCGCTCAGGGGGTGTCGCGGCGGGCCGCGCGAGAGCGGAGCGGAGAGGCGGGGGGGGGGGGGGGGGGGAAGTCGCGGCGGGCCATGCGAGAGCGGGGGAGGGTGGGGGGGGGGGGGGGGGTGGGTCGCGGCGGGCTACGGCCTCGGGTGCCGCTGACCCTTGTGACGCCACTGGGTCCTAGTCTGACTCAAGTTTACTCGTACAGACCCCAACTGATTCAAAAGCTTCTTTGTTGCGGTGATATTGCGAGGATAAAACGGGACCATTTCTTTGAGTCTTGCCCGCATGACGACAGTCGAGCGCAGCTCATGGATTAGACACGAGAACCGCGTGAGCACTCAACTCCAGCTCGTAACAATCGATGCCTCGGCGGACACTCAGGTAGTGGCTCGTGTCCAACCACTGCGGTGATGTCAATAGCCGAACTGAAGCTCAGCACGCGTTTTCTACTTCGCCAACCCCAGCGCTTGAATCGGGGTAGGATAGGTACCAGGCAACGTTATTAAACCACTCAGTTGGGAAACTGCCATAGAGACTGCCTTAAAAAAGTGTTCCCGATCTGTCCAGCACCGAGCTAATGACGAACACAACGCCACCATTTCTCCCGCAGCGGCCATTCGAGGAACCGCACGTCACTTCTATTTTGGCTTTAATCGGCCATTTAGGCGCCGAAACAGATACAGTGGAAGAGGTTACAGGGGTACCACCCCCGTTATCCTTCAAAAAGTGTCCCCGATCTGTCCTCCAGCACCGAGCTAATGACGAACACAACGCCACCATTTCTCCCGCAGCGGCCATTCGAGGAACCGCACGTCACTTCTATTTTGGCTTTAATCGGCTATTTAGGCGCCGAAACAGATACAGTGGAAGAGGTTACAGGGGTGCCACCCCCTTTCCCCAGCGGACGCACCGCATCTTGCTACCGAAGTTAAAATGCACCTAGGTCGGGACGCGCCACCTGAAAACACCGCTGAGGCACGGTTGTATAAAAACAATATTGATTGTGCCACAAAACGTTGCAAACTAAAGACTTTAAAAACATCACGCGCCCTTCATTTTGTACTAAACTCCAATAAATTTCCTACAAAAAGAGTCTTTTCCGTTTGTTTTTACGCAAAAAAAAGGCTTTCTATAAAGCCTTTATAAAAGCTCAAGGTGACCACAGTTAAGACAAATGATACAGAGTGGCGCTGTTGTCGTATTTAGCTCGGTCTCGGTGGACGCCAGCGGCCCAGGTTTCGACGGCGAGTTTCCCAACTGCAAGTGTTTTAGTAACGTTGGTACCAGGCCACGTGGCTGCTTGTTCTGGCTCCGAGTTGAGGCTTGAGGGGATGAACAAAGCTCATATTTCTCGATTCTTTTTTTCTTTTTTTACGATTGTTATTGCTTGGAAAGAAAAAAATAAGGCAACCTTATTCAGTTATTGACGTTAGGGAGTGATTCTAAGTAGTATTTAGCGAAAGTAGAAAAATTATTTCATGGTTCCTTAGTCACATATTCGAAAATGCAAGCACTTTACTTGGTCGTAACTAGGGATGCCGCGAACCTCCCGAAGTTCGACTTCAAAAGGTTCGAAATTTTCAAACCTCGCTAAGGATCGAATTTGAAAAGTTCGCAACTTTAGAACACAGCTGAGGTTCGAATTCGAATAATTCGATAAAGTTTCTAAAAGTTCGAGGGCGAAGATATCAAATTTTTGTTATGAATAGTTCGAAAAATCGAATATTCGAGGTTTTTTTTTTCTTTTGCTTTTTTTTTTATGGGACGGGGACGGAAACAGGACTTCTTTCATCTAGGACGGGGACGGAAAGAAGTCCTGTTTCAGTCCCCGTCCTAGGTGTTTTGTCCTTTCAAATAATCGTATCTATTCACCAACACGCTCGTTTTTAATTATTACTCAATTTCACGGATGGAAATCAAACTCCACGGTTTCAAACTAAGTTTTTGTGAATTCGTCTGAAAAAAAAGCGCGAAATGTGCTGCAAATTCTACTCAAAACGTTGCCCATTTCTCTATCGCAGTGAATATACTCCTTCCTTCGAAGTACTGTGGTACTGACGGTACCCTGTATGTACTACTCCGTATTTGTCGCGCTTATGAAACAAGCGTTGAACTGGTTGAACGGTTCACCGAAAAGCCCTGAGGCGATCAGGTGAACGTACTTCCTGCAAACTAGTAGCAATCAGATCAAACGTCGCCTAAATGCAATGCTGGCATAAAACACCTAAATATGCAGGAAAACGCATTTACATAAAGGCGTCCAGGCGTCCCGAAAAATTTTAGTTGCTCTGGGCATTTATTTTCGCCGGGATGACCCGTAGGATGAAGAAAACACAGGCACAGCACTCGACACAAGCCAAGGTTGGGGAGAATGCAACGCGGGTCTACACACGCGAGGCATCGAAAGCGGTGGCTTCGATGGCGGCACAAAAGAGGGTAAGGAGGGGGGGGGGGGGGGGGGAAGGCACGGTGTATGCAAATGCAACTTGTTTCTAAGCAGCGGACTGGCTGACCAACAAAATTTCGGCGGAGTCGCATCCATTGGTGTTCCAACAAATCGCGAAGTAATTTAGCACATGCGTGTAATATGGTGCAGTTTTATCCAAAAATATACAAAGTTGAGTTCATTCCACTAAAAACAAAAGTTAAAAAGCAAAGCTGTATTTAATTTTTTTTATAAAAGAGCATATCCTGCTCCAAACGTTACATAATGCGCCACTACACCCTTCATTAAAAAAAAAAAAAAAAAGAATTAAGGGGATTAATTGACAGGCAATTTCACTTCCTTCTTTCGTACCAGACTTTCTACCGTAATAAACGCCATGTTGGTATACTATGCTATTTCCTATTTAGTAATTACAAAAAAAAAATAATTATATGTTTTGGGCGTTTGTCCATAGGATTAAAAAAGGGAAACGCGTTTTTGTTTTCGACTTAGGCGCGCTCATATTTTCAGATAAGAAATGCGCCTACTACGGGCTTCGAAGGGCCATCCCACCGCGGAATCACGGTGTAGTTTACAAGCGCACGATTTTGACGAGATCGAATTTTAGCCATAGGTAGGGTTCGGAGTTTTCGGTTTAAACCGTTAAAAAACGATAAAAGTACGCCGAATCCATTTTCGGAAATTCGGTTTTAACCGAAAAAGGTCAGTTTTTAGGTTCGGCATTTTCGATTTAAACCGATAAAAGCCGATAAAAGGACGTCGAATACATTTTCTAAAATTCAGTTTTAACCGGAACTTTGTGTTGTGTTACATGGGTTTACTCAACTATATACATCTATGTACAGGTCAGAGAGAGGTGGTAGAAAAAAGGTCTGTCTTCATCCAGCTCGAAGCCCTTCTGGCTCGAGAGCGCGCACGGGACAGGAGTAGCATTGCAGCCATGGCATCATTGCAAAGGCGTCGTACCATATGGCTGTCCACCATTTTGTTCGCTGGCAGCTACGGGCTCGTCGGACCAATCAACGGCCTGCCTTTCGTCACCTGACCGCTCTCTCTGCGCGTGACGGAAGACATAGGACTGGCTGGAGCTGGAGCATGTAGTTTCCATCGCCCTGGAAGTTTAGCAGGGAACGCAGTCGTAGCACCCCGCCATGCGTGAGCTGACAGGTTAAATGGATTGTCCGGCAAAATGTTTGTCTTCCGGAAAACAGATAAATTATACTGCCATTGCTTCTAGGAACATCAACCGCTGAAATATCCGAATTTTTAGTCCTCCGCCGCGCAAGTAATTCAATTTTAAACAGAGCCCAATAGCTCAGATTGCACCTGCAAAACAAAGCGTTTTCGTTGGCAACAGCGGAAGCTCTGATGTAACATGAGGCAAAGAAAGCCACCTCAGCTTTTGACTGCTGCCTCTCAGTAAAGGCCTGTGCCAATGCCTGTGCAAAACGGTATCGGCTGTCAAATCGGACATCCGATTTCGGCAAAAAAAAAAAGAAAAAAGAAAGACATTTACAACTCCCTGTAACGCCGAATTAGAGCGCAGCTCTTGAGGAGGAGGAAGGGGGAAGGGTACTGAGGGGAAGGTATACCCCTCCTCCTCATCCTCCCTGCTACCCCTCTTCCTCCTCCCCTCATCCTTCAAGCTCCTCCCCTCCTCTCATCCTCCTTCCCCTCCTTCCCTTCCCTCCCATCCCCCTCCTCCCCGCGCGGTGCATTATGGGACATTTATGGTATCCCCCTCCCCGCGCGTTGCATCATGCAAAATGTCCTATAATGCACCGCGCGGGGCCCTCGTGACGTCATACGTGACGTCACGAGGGTCCCGAGCCGTTCATTATGGGACATTTCCCATAATGCATCGCGCGGTTACGGCGACGCCGCTCAAGCGTGCACGTTGAGAGCCGATTTTGGTTTGCACGCATCCACAAACCGGACCTTGCCGTAGCACGACCGAACTGGATCCGCGAGGCCGATTGGGTGACGTCGGCGAGTGACGTCGAGGTGCGGTCACCCAATGAAACTGACTTTGTAGAAATGCTGCGGAGTTGCCACTCCGGAGTTGGAATGATTCCGGAATAATTCCACACTTTCGCGACCCCGGAATGGAGTGGGAATGGAATGGGAATGAAATTAGATGACTTTTGCCTGCAATGGAATGGGAATGGAATGGGCCCGGTTCTTTATATTTTTTTATTCATTTAGTTTTTTTTTTTTTTTTTTTTACGTTTAGCTCTACCGAGCCAGTCAGCGAGTCAGTTGTTGAGAAATAAAATGAGCGGGAAACTTCAAACCCGCGTGGAGCCCTAACAGACTTGTACGCAAAAAATGCAATACAAAAAACAAGCGTCAAAACAAAGAACAAAGGGGAAAAAAGGGGGGGGGGGGGCGGTGGCGGTGGCGCTTATCACCAGTGAAGTTCAACAGATATTGGAATGCGTCTGCGCCTGTAATATTGCACGGCTCAAGGGTACGTCATCAGTCGACGTGAACGTGACCCGCTGCTCTGGTGATCCGATACCCAGAAAGGAAGCCAGACGTGGCCTCGCTGTGCCGACCCAGACTTCGTTCGTACACCTGCGACTAGTCTCGAGCGCGCTGTTTCTCGGAGAGCTCGCACCTGTGCCGGCCATCTCAGGTCGCAATCCACGAGGTCTTTGTTTGGATGATGCTAGGCGAAACTTGAGGACTGCCATTCATGCGTTGGAGGCGGAGGGTCGGCAGGTAGGACCGTCCTGACAACAGGGATGCCACCGTATCGGTTTTTCAACCATAACAGAAGATAAGACATGTGCTCCAGGATGCTTCAGGTGGTCCACTATTCTCGAATATTCCAAATGCAACTGCCTGCATGGTCTTCAACGAGGTCACCTACAACGAAAGTACGTATTGTCCTTTCATACAGCAGCGTGGGTAAAGTTTCATGTTCAAGGCAAGACCTACAGATACAAGAATACTAGTTCATTCCGCCGTGACGTCATGTGATCAGTGTTGACAGGGGCGCCCTTATTGGACAGGGAAGTGGTGATGTTTTGATGGACTTTATTTAGAGGTCGAAGTCTTTCGTATCACTGGTCAGACAGACAGGAGGCCAGGGAAGGGACCGCGGTCAATCCTTGATGGAATGTTTTTTGAACCCATTGAAGACTCCTCTTCGTACGGAACCACTACCTTCAAGGCGAAGTGCCAAGCGTGCGGAAAAGTAATTTCGGGATAAAAAAAAACAACAAAACAAAACAAAAACTTCCACTTCAAACTTAAAGCCTCATCTTAGTTGGCGTCTCAAAGAAATTTGAAAAATGCATTGCATTATGAGTATTTATATTTCTGCCCTCTCTAAAATGTATTCCTGTATTTGTATTTCCAAAGACTTTTTGCCTCTTTTTAAGACGTATTTTTTTTTGTATACGTATCGCGATACATTTTTACAGATATATTTGAGTATCATTATTTTAGTTACTATTTTCATCTATCCCAGTATTTGTATTTCCAAATACATTTTTGAGTATTTCTGCCCAACCCTGCAACGCAATGCAGCTGTCAAGTGCCAATTTTTACGTTTAGGAATTATAGGAATGGAATAGAACGATTCAGCCATTCCAGGAGTGGGAATGGGCCAGTGTCCCCATTCCTAGGAGTTGAAAGGAATTGAATTATCGAAAACTCTCGGAATGGAATTGAATGGGGGTGCCCATCCCGCTGGTATGAAGCGGGCAGCCAGGGCGGCTCGCATTGCATTTGCTGCGCGATTAAACGCTAATTCGGCATGACACCTCATTGGCCAAAAACGACAGCAAACACGGGGTAAAGATTCAGTTCAGAATGGGAGCCACTTCGAGCTGCCAAACGGCTAATCGCCAGCCAAACCTGCGCCGAAGGCAGGGATTTCCCTAGACCCCCCTAGGGGGGGTTTTGACCCCCTCTCGTTTTTCCGAAGGCACCCCCTTAATTCACGACTCCTATAATCGCAATGCCCCCCCCCCCCCCCCCCCCCCCCCCCCTTTAACCCCCCAAAAAATATTTAGACACCCCCCCTGATTTCAATTCCTGGGGAAACCCCTGGCCGAAGGCCTTCGGAACGCTCGCTACCGGTCTGATCCGTTTTGGTGGCGCCACCTCGCGGGCGCTCTCCTGTGACGTAGCGGGTAGGATGCGAGCAGACGACGCGCTATGTAATAGCAGGGAGTGGCCAGGTTAGTTTGCATCTATGCCAATGAATAAGAGCACCTCGAGGTTGCTTTTTATGTATAAAAGAAAAACTTAAAAATGTTCAAAAACAAGCCTGGAGCTTCACATTACAGCTTGCGCGGCGTGCGTCAGGGCTAGTCGCAGTCTCCCTGATTCTTCGGATCTGTGGCGGCTCCTGTAGAAAAAGGTTTTGCATTCAGTAAAGTAAATGACGTGCTGTCATCTCAGCTGTGCACGCGCGCACAGTTGTGTTGCAAAGCGCTGCAGATTTGTTTTTAGCTACGTTGAGCTTGCCGATACGGACGCTTCTATCCAAGTGTGACTCGACGGTTGCTCGTCAGCAACTGACGCTTAGTTCCTCGCGCATTGAATATGTGGAAAATAAGTTCGTCACATCACGACTTCTGCTCGAAAGAAAAGCCGACATTTTCGTAACTTCTTAAATTGTCGGCTATGGTCCGGCAAATTCGTGCGATTGATTAATTTGTTCTATCCAATTTTTACTAAGAATTGTTTACAAATTTATAATAGCTCGCTCAGAAGTGCATCGTGCACTATTCGCAATTCTTTGGGTCCGCAGAATTAAACATTCAAACGGGAGCAATCCCCCTAGCGGGTACATTTCTAGATGTA
>JABSTQ010008282.1:0-40720 GCA_013358835.2 Ixodes persulcatus | reverse complement strand
GGCGGCAAGCTCTTTGCTCTCCCCCCCCCCCCCCCCAACCCCCCTCTCCCCCTCTACACATCGCCCAGACCAACCCCAAGGTCGCCCGAGACGTGCAAGCAGAGACCCCGCGCTGGAGGCTCCAAAAGAGAATCCAACCGGATCCTCCCGCTCCCCCTTGCGCGTCACTGCGCACGTGATTCGGAAGAAGGTGTAAGAGTTGAGAGTGGTTTGGAGGCGCCACACAACGTCAATTGTTTGACTCTTTTTTTCTAACGAACTAACGCGCGTAGGTGCTAGAGTGCAAATTGTTTCTTTGTTTCTTTGTTATTCACTTCGTAACTGCCGAGTCAGGCACACAAGCCCCTGAGGCTTCACCCGGCTCGTTAATGTGTTTTTGTAAACTTACGTGACAAATAAAAACAATGTTCAATGTTCAAGGTTCAATGTTCAAAAGGTAAAATCTGTTTTCAGTTCTTTAATCCAGACGTGACAGGGAATAATTAGCACAATTATTTTACCCAAGTCCAAACATTGTTGCACGCGGTTCCTTTAAATCCGTGTGGTTAAATACATCTTTACGAATATCAGTCAAATGAAAACTTTAAAACCATTTTTGTTCATCATGTAATGACCAAAAGTTTCAAATATCTATATTATTTTTAATATATCATTTCATTCAATACAGGTCTTCCATCGTTTAATAAGTGCGTGAATTCCGGTGAAAAATATATTTCGGTCGCGTGCGAAGCCTCTCATACATGCACCGTGTGTTGCACCTCTTCATCCGACCGGAAATGAGTTTCTACCACTGCCTTCTTGAGTTGTACAAAAATGTGGTAATCACACGTGGCGAGAACAATGACTGACGTTGTCAAGTGTGTCTATTTCATCCATCATCACTCGATTATTTTTTAACGCGAAAGCATTAACTGTCCCATGGAGCGCAGCCGGCGTTGTCTGTAACCACGAAAAACGGCACCTAGTCCCATTGGCTGAGTGTAACGGCACCTAATGCCCATTGGCTGAGCGCCGAAACGGCACCTAAATGCAAGACATCAAGCACGCGCGTTCAGAAATAAAGCAGAAAGAAAAGCACAGCAAAGCAGATGCATCATCGCGGAAAGCGTGGAGCCGGCGGGGTTCACCGCGCCTGCGAAGTGGGGGAGCGTGATGTCACCGCCGGAGCGCCGTGTGCGGTAGGAAGACATAGCACGCTGCTTGTGGGAATGCGCTGCGTGTAAAAATGCTTTCCCGTTCCTACACGTAATCAGTCTTAAGTGTCTCTGCCGAATATTTTTATTACGATGCCTTCAATTGCCGCAGTAGACTCTGTTTTTACCACTTGGTGTGCCTGAGCAGTCCAGAAGAAGATGTCACAGAATTCGCGTAGTTTTCAACTTCCACATCCATTCGTACACTTGCTGGAGTGGCTGATAAGCATCAACGTATTTCTACTTGATTCGAGCACGAGTTTCACTGGGTTTCATTCCTTCACTGCCTCAAAACGAATGGTAGAACGCTGCTCCTCTTCGGTGCATGACAGAAGTGGAGCTTCTATCTTTACGCTGCTGCTGTGACGTAATGCTTGATGTCTGCACTGTGCTGATACCTGTTGGACACTCAGTGATTGGTAAGAAGAGTGCCAACTTACAGGACAATGGCGCAGTATTTCTAAATGTTAATTTAATTTTAGGTTCTTTTTAAATGACTCGTCCTCGTAATTAACCCATTTCATCTCTCTTCGATTGGCCCCCACTTAGCCCCAGGGCGAGAGAAACTCTCACGCAAGTTTCCTTACTTTTAAATTCTGGTCCCCCTAAAAGAATCGCCCTGTACAACCATTAAGAAATGCTTGCATGGATACTGCTCCCCCATACACTCGAAACACCGATCATTGGTTTTTCTTTAATTAGGCTGGTCGGAGCATGGAGCGAACGATATTGCACTCCATTGGTCATTTCCAGTGACAGGAAGGCCGACGCCCTCTAGGCCTTAAGACCCTAGCGTCGCGGTTGTAATGAAGGCGATCAACGCATGCGTCTGAACTGACAGAAAAGAACTATACTTCGTTTCAGCTTCCGTCCGAGCGCAGCCAAAGCTACGTGTGACCGGAACCAATCACACCCCGGCAATAGGTCACGCGATCTCGCCTGCACTTTTGTATCACTCCGCTGCGCCGCTGGTCGCCCGCGCTCGCCGAGTATTTCGTCTGCTACGGGTGTATCAACGGTATCGTCTGCTACAGGTTTAAAAAGTGCCCTTTCACGCTCTGAAGTTTAGTCACAGGGGATGTCAGTACGTAGGCTGGCCGCTGGCGCCTGTGTCCGAGCTTTCCACCTGTTCGGCAGTTTCGAGATGTAACTACTAAGTACACATTGCAAGGTGCCCGATGACCCGGCCGAGTTTAAGATGCAATTAATGCACAGGTGCAATGTTTCCTTGTAATGTCTGGATATACCAGGGCTCGAGGCGCAGTCCTTTCAACCAGCTTCTCGGCGTTCAATGTGATCGGCAGGTAAAGGGGTGCCCTGATTTCGCCGCGTATCAGTGAATTGTAGTGGCCCGGACGCTTTTCGTGCTACAACGCATTCGCGGTACGACGCGGCCCGAGTCTCCTGCCGAATTTGAAAGTCGACATTCATCACGACCTCTCGCACCACTAAGTACAAAGTACCAAAGTTCGCAAAGGCGCGTTTGGTCTGACGCCCAAACGCGCCTTTGCGAAAGGACGTTTTGAAGCGGCTCGGTGAGGAAACCAGCGAAGCACGTGATTCGGCCATTACGGGAACGAAATCAAACAGAAAAACCGAGCGCAGCAGCCGTGTTGCCAGCGGAGGTACGTGTTTTCACCAAACCACATGCATTTACTTATGTTAATAAAAACATAAACTTCAAATATTTAATTCCTTTACTTGCAAATCATTCTCAGCAGTACACATCTGGAATATTGTGCAATGTTTAAGCACAAAACAGTTATTTTAGAAAGATTACTCTTGCTGACTACTTTGTGGTGCGTAGGAATGCCCTTCTCAAAGTTGCGAACCGTCCCTCAGCCTTTGGCTGCGCTCGGACGGAAGCTGAAACGAAGTATAGAGCACGAAAAGCTGTATACTCCGAAGCGCAGTCGCGAGATGCCTTTGCCACCGGGTAACGTGCACGTAGGCGACGATCAAGGAGCAACAAAAAACCGCGTTCTCAATTGTTTCCCAGCCACCGGCTCACTCTCCCCTGAATTTTACCGCTTCTAGAAGGACGCTGCTGCTGTGCGCAGAGAGAGAGCGAGACAGAGCGCGCATGTGTGCGTGTATTTTGGGACGCTGACCTCTGGTCGTGATCCGCGCTTTCAAGCCTCAGCAGCAACAGGCCCGACCCTTTGTTGTCGAGGAGGGATCAACGAACACATTACAATGACCGCTCGGGGAAACGCGGCGCGCAGCGAAAGCAAAAAGAAACAAACAAAAAAAGACAGGCTTGCACGCGTGATCTACGCGAAACTCGCTTGTTGCGCTCGCGATGGCTCCCGCCGCCCCCGAAACGGAAGCCTTCGGAGGCAAGCGGCACAACGCGAAGACCCACCCGGGCCCAGTGTCAATTTCCGGAGAACCGCGGGCGCCGGCGGTTGCCCCCCGCCCCAAGATTCGAATCAGAGATGTGAAACTGGCACTGCTCGTGCGGCCAAACAGACCCCTGGGTGGAGGCAGCAAAGTGTTGGAAGAAGAAAAAAAAAACGAGTCTCTCTTTACTCTCTCTCTCTCACAAGGCCAATAAACGCGGCCGGAAATTGACGTCACCCACAAAACAAGAGTAACGACGGCAACAAGATCTCGTTGACCACGTCGTCTTTGTCAACATCCACGGTTCGCGCTGCAAAGCGGCGTATGACTCGTTGCGGGGATTAGACATGACACCCGCTGTCTCGTCTCCGGTTTGTCCGTGACGATTTTGGGGCCAACCTTGACGTTGGCAGCGCCGTTCTCAAAGGATTTAAACTTCCGTAGTTCGAACGAGGAACGGAATAGCCACGAATTTGTTGAGACGCGCGACGTCCACGAAAAAGATCCCAGCCTGACAGCGTGATATTGTTCGCCTATCCCAAAAATCTTAGTACGGGAATGCAACTAGAGCCTGACGCGGAAATTTGCTCTTCGAATCGCACCGCTCACTTTAAGCATTCGGGTCAATAGGCGTGATATGCTGCTTCTGACCAACAAAAGAGAATCTGTTGTCTGCCCTACTTCCATGTTTCCTAGTTCTGCTTCATAGTAGCAACTAGATTCAAATCTGATTTTTTTTTTTTTTTTTGTACAAAACATACAACTGTGACGAAGGGAAAATGAAATGAAGCAAGGTTGCTGCTTGACGGGTCGCAACGCCCCTAAAACATATGATTAGTGTGACAATATTTTATTTTTTATTTTACGAACTATAAAATATTTAGGATTCTGCGTTTTCGGATGAAATCAAAACAATTAGTTTAAAAAGCTCTGATTTTCAGTGCCCTTCCCAAATAAGAGCGAACAAAATGCGCCTTTATATTTTTCATAGGTTTGGTCAGAGCCCAGGATAAGAGAGCCTGAGAAGATCCTAGAACCACCTATATTCAAGGTCGCGACCTTGATTTTTCTTTTCTTTTCTTATATGGGGGGGGCTCACAAAAAAAATCATTATATATTCTACACCAGCTAGGTCAGAGCACAGGTTGAAAGGTTCTGGGGATATCTGGGCTTGTCATTAAACCTTAAAAGCTCAAGGTCGCCCCCCCCCCCCAACCGTCTGTATATATACAGGGTGCGGCCGTAAAAACTTTCACATTTGGCACGCTTATGAAAAATCGAATTTCAAACGTACATACCTGAAATTGGGCACACGAACGTCGTTTATTCCAAAGTTTTTTGCCTATTTTTTTCAGACGTCAACTCGGGAGTAGCGAATTATTAAAAAGATGACGAAAATGGCAGACGTGCATTTCCTATGGCCTATACCCACCCGTTCACCGTCTGCTATCTGGTTCGCGACGCCGCTCCCAGGTGGCGCACTGAACGCAAAAACGCGGGAAAAGCCGCACGAAAAGCTGGCGTCGGGCAAGATAATCGCGATGAAAAGTGATTTTAACGAAACATATGAACGATTCTTGAAATCACTTGTTTCATCTCAAGTTTTGACAGATTGTCATGCAAGCAAGAAGACACCATGATGTGGCGAGATCATTTATTAACAGCCTGGAATAGCAAGTGCTGCTGCTACCGTTGCAGACAAGTTCGTTTTGAGTTATCATTTCATTCTGATTTTTACAGGGCCGCTGAAACTGATGAAGTATTTTTTTTTCATACAGCTTGGGTATAATTAACACACACGCAAGACATATTTGTAACAAAAAAAAATCATGTTAATTGGAGCAATATTTACGAAGCTAGAGTCATTTCGGTGGGCCGGTGATAAAATGGCTGGTATTTAGAAAGATAGTCGTCTTTTTGCTGGTTTCCCATCGGTACCTCTATCAGCAGCCTCTACTTTGCTCTCCGCGTGCCGCAAGCAGCACGAGAGACAAAAGTAAGAGGGGAAACTTATAGTTTAAATTCCGTCAGGAAGTGGAAGTTGTGCGTTCATTCAATTGTTTATTCTTGAAAAATACATATTCTGATACGCCTCTTCTGTCACGGCGATTTTAAATAATGTTGATGCTGCAGCGGCCCTTTAAACGACTAGGGTTCGGCCGATTCGATGTGCCCGCCGTTCACAGACACGCACAGCCGAAGTCGAGCTTCGTACGCCTGGAAAGCCCTTTCGCGCATCGCATCGTCGATCTCGAGGAACGCGCGCTTAATTTTTTTCTTTCAGCTCTTCCATGCTGGGGATCCTCTTCTTGTAGACAAGTCCTTTTATAAATCCCCATACGAAAACGTCGCACATTATCAAGTCGGGGGATCGTGGAGGCCAGTCCATATAGCCTGATCCGCGACCCATCCACCGCCGAGGGAAAGTGTTATTGAGCCATGCCCTCACACTCTTTGCGTAATGGGGAGCCGCCCCATCCTGCATGAATATACAGTTTTCTTTTGTCATGTGGTACCTATCAAGCTCAGGGAGCATTTCCGTTTTCAGCATGTCCAAGTAGGCATCTGCGTTAACGGTGCCATCGAAAAAATGGGGCCCACTATGCCTTCATGCCAAATCCCACTCCACACTGTCACCTTCGGTGAATGGAGATGCCGTTCGTCCACGGCATGAGGGTTATCGCGAGCCCATATCCTGCTGTTCTGGCGGTTCACACGTTCATCAAGGTGAAGGTTTGCTTCGTCACTAAATAAAAGAAATTGCAGGTGCCCCGGGTTGCTCTTAATTCGCAACAACTCCACCTTGCAAAATCCTAAACGTCGGACGTTGTCGCCGTCGTGCAGGGCTTGGACAACTTGCATCCGGTACGGGCGCAAATTTTTTTTCCGCAGAATCCGTCGTACGCTTTTTTCCGAAATTCCAAACAACCTGGCTGCTCGTCTTGTTGACCATTGCGGGTCGCTCTCAAAGACAGCAAGCACTGCTTCAATGAGCTCCTCATTTTTCAGCAGGCTCTCACGTTCACTTACTGGATTCTTCTTCTTAAAGTCTTCTCCGCGTACAAAACGATCCGCCCAGGTCAAAATTGTCGGGGGTGAAGGTGGGCGTTTATGAAATGCAGTGCGAAATTTTCGTTGTGCTGTGGCCACCGAGTTCCGCTCCACATACCACTTCACTGCCTGGGCACACTCATTTGCCGAGTATTGCGGCATCGCAGGGCGGCGCGGAAAATATTTTGATAATAACTGCAGCAGATAGTGCAACCAAAACAATAAATAGGAGCAATCAAGATGCCTCAGCAGCGGCACTCTTCATTCCAAAGTTGAGCTTTCACTGGGAACGGACCCGTCAACAGATAAGCAGACGGCAAAGGAAGACACACGTTCGACTGCTTTAGAGCACATTTTTTATGAAACGAGGGCGTCCTCCAGTTTCTTAATTTCAGGTTAAAGGGCATAATCGTTCATATATTTCGTTAAAATCACTTTTTATCGTGATTATCTCGCCCGACGCCAGCCTTTTGTGCGGCGATCCCCGCGATGGATGGATGGATGGATGGATGGGGCTGAACCCTTTGAATCGGGCGGCGGCTTGCGCCACCTAGCCAGTATTTTTTTTTTAAGCTATTTAATTTACGAGTTACAAATCTAGATATTTAGTCTTAAAAGCTACGGTCCGTACGACGGAGGCGCCTCTATGCAACCGGGTGCACACACCTTCCGCAGAAAGGGTCGCCCAGTAGGGAATAGGAAAATATTCACCCTTCCCTTGACCTATGCCACCAATCAGATAATCTCTTCTTGGTTATCTGCACCTTCCCCATGTCTATTTTCCCCTCACTATTCCTAAATCCCAGTGCGGTTGTTATATTAATAGGCTCTTCAGCCACTACAGGGTGAAGCCCCTTACAGTAAAGTACCAAATGTTCAGCCGTCTCCTCCTCCTCTCCGCAAGCTCCACACACGGTGTCTACCTCCTGATATCTAGCTCTATATGTCTTAGTCCGCAACCCTCCCGTTCTGGCTTCAAATAGCAGGGAACTCCCCCTTGAATTATCATAGAGACTCTCTTTATCGATATCTGTTTTACACAACCTGTACATCTCCAATGCTGATTTTGTTTGCATACCGGCTTCCCATATACTTCTCTCTGTTTCCTTAACCTTCTTTTTAACTGTCATTTCCTGACCCACCTCCCCACTGTTGCCCACATATTTAGATCTGAGTTTTCTTGTTCGCTTTCTCCATTTTGTGTCAATACCCTTCATGTACAGATAGCTAAACACTCTTCGTGCCCACCGTCCCTCATCCATTTGTCTCAGTCTATCCTCAAATTCTATTTTGCTGCTTGCTTCCCTTCCTTCGAAAGACGACCACCCCATGTCGCCCTGTACCCCCTGATTTGGTGTCTTCCCATGCGCTCCGAGAGCCAGCCTACCCACCCCTCGTTGTTTTATTTCTAGCCTTGCCTGAATGTCAGGTTTCATACACAGGCCTAACTTTTGCATTCGCAAAAGTTAGGCCTGGCACCATAACTCCCTTCCAAATCTCCCTGACCACTTCATACCTGTTATAGTTCCACAATGCCCTGTTTTTCATTACCGCTGCATTTCTATTGCCCTTGCCAGTTGTGTCTCTTTCATGTTCACTGAGGTAGTCCGTATCTTCCTTGATCCACACGCCTAGATACCTATACTTGTCGACCCTCCCAACATTGCATTCTTGTATTTTAAGGACTTCACCCTCGTCATCGTTAAATATCATAATCGCCGACTTGTCACTACTGAACTTCAATGCCAATTCATTTCCCTCTGCACCACAGATACCCATTAGTTTTTGTAAATTCATCCTGTTGTCCGCCATTAGTACTATGTCGTCTGCATACATTAATCCCGGTATTGACCGTTCAATCTTCTCGCCATGTCTGTAGTATGAGAGGTCAAAGCCAGCTCCACTCTTTTCTAGTCTCTCCTCTAATCCTTGGAGGTACATCATAAACAGTAATGGTGACAAAGGGTACCCTTGCCTAAGGCCTCGTTTTATTTCTACTGGTGCTGTCACTCTTCCTTCCCATGTTATAAAAACCTTGTTGTCCCTATAAATGTCCTTTAAGATTTTAATTATTCTATTTTCCACCTTCCAACGCTTCATTATTTCCCACAGCTTTCCTTGGACCACATTGTCATAAGCGCCCTTAATATCCAAAAAAGCTATCCATAGAGGTCTGTTATCTTTAACTGCAATTTCGATACACTGTGTTAATGTAAACAAATTGTCCTCCAACCTTCTTTCTTTCCGAAAGCCATTTTGTAACTCGCCAAGCAACCCCTCGTTCTCTACCCATGTCTGCAATCTGTTCTTTATAACTTGCATTACAACCCTGTATACTACCGATGTCACTGTTATGGGACGATAGTTGGTTATGTCACCCTTATCCCCTTTATCCTTATATATTAAACTCACCCTACTTAACCTCCATTCTTCCGGGACACTTCCGCCTTCAATGACATTGCTGACCACTTCTCTTAATTTCGTCTTGGATTTAGGGCCTAACTTTTTTAATAATCCAATAGGAATGCCATCTGGGCCTGATGACGTGCCACTAGGAACGTTCTGTACTGCCCTTTCCCATTCCCTTTCTCCGATAGCCTCATTTTCACCAACTAAATTACTTTCTTCTAGTTCCTCATTTTCTGTGTACCTTTGCTCCTTAAATTTCTCTGCCACCATTGCTCCTACATGTTTCGCTGCCTCATCCCCTTCTAGTTGCTCACCCTGGGACGTGGTGATGCAATGCTGTTCTAACCTTGTTTTACGGCTCAAAGAGTTCAGGTGCTTCCAAAAGTTTTGGCTGCCTTCCTGTCTTTTTTATTTACTTTAGACAACCATTGTGCCCCCTTTCTCTTAATTTTTTCATTAATCAAACAGGATGCCTCCTTTCTACATGTTATAAATGTATCCCACTTCCTATTTACTTCGCTTTCTGGTTCCCCATTACTCTTAGCATACCTGTGTTCTCTAGATGCTTCCTTGCGTTTCTCTACTGCCTCCTTTACATCACCATCCCACCAGCTCTTTGGTTTGCGTCTTCGCTTCCCCCTTCCTTTTTTTCGCACCTTTGCCAGCGCTAGGTCAAATTGCATAGTTAGGCTTGTATAAGTCCATTGTGCTTGGTCGTCTCCAGAAATAACTTCTTCTATTTGCTTAGCAGCTGTCTCCAACTGCCTTTCGGTATAAAAGTTTTGGTCCCGTTCGTCGTTCTGCCCCGTTTTTGTGCTTAATTCTCTAGTAAAGCTCAGTTTTATACGTTTGTGGTCACTACCTAGGCTTTTGACACCCTCCTCATCTATTTTCATTTTTTTCCAGCTTATTATACATTCTATGGGACATCAGTGCATAATCTATTGTGGACTGTGACCTGCCCGCTTCTCATGTTATTAGTCCTTCACATTTCTCACTAGTGTTACATAGAACCAAGTCGTGCCTCTCGCACATGTCTAACAACATGTTTCCTGATGAATCTGTATATCCATCTAAGTCCTCCACGTGCGCGTTCATGTCTCCCACTACTATTATCTCGTGGCCCTCTCCTAGCTCGGTAATGTCTCTTGATATACATTCTGTCATTTTCTATTTTCTTCCTTGGCATTTGATCCCATCCACAGGTACACAAAACCCAGAAGTGTTTGCTCCCCTGCTACCGTCCCCTTTAGCCATAAGTGTTCTGCACATTCATTTCTTGTTCTCCGCCAATTTGTGCTTTTTCTGATGAACGCTCCAATTTCACCTCCCTTTTTACTACCTTCCCTTCTGTTGCATTCTTCCCAAACATATTCACTATTGCAAGGTGGATGCTCCGTATCTCTAAGATGCGTTTCCACTAGCCCATATACCAGTAAGTCTTCCTGTGTTAGTTGCTCCTCTATCTCTTCCCATTTTAGCCTATTCCTACCCCCCTGCATGTTAATGTATCCCATGTCTGACTTAAATGGGCGCCTACCTCTATTCATTCTACGGTTTCTACGTTGTCTACCACTATACCCTCCCCCCAACTCTGTCTCGTTTACGCTGGTGCCCTCAGGGCCCTCGGTCCCCCCAAAAAAGCTGTTGCCTGACTACCCAGCCTATCC
Source organism: Ixodes persulcatus (assembly GCA_013358835.2). Taxonomy (NCBI): domain Eukaryota; kingdom Metazoa; phylum Arthropoda; class Arachnida; order Ixodida; family Ixodidae; genus Ixodes; species Ixodes persulcatus. The sequence continues at coordinate 30,054 of JABSTQ010008282.1, read as the reverse complement.
CCTACCCTGCCACCCGTGACTCCACTGTAGTGGATGCTACTCTGTTCAAACGGAAAGGAGCCAGCCTCGTACACCTCTCTGTTAATCTCTACTACGCCGTACTTAAGCTGTCGGCTCATCCCCTTGATTATGCGGTTAGCTTCAATTACCCGCCTCTCAGTCTGCAATGACTGACCCCGGACCTCTGGGATCGTGCATATGACAACATGCACGTTCTCATTGATTCCCCTTAGTTCCCGCAGCCCCACATGTAGCTGGTGTCCGAGGTTCTGGCTTCTTCCCCTGAACACGTCGTTGAGGCCCGCGTGGACTACGACTAGGTCCCGGCCCTCCCTGTTACCCCATGCAAACTCCTTAGCTTCGGCCATAGCGTCTACTATACACTTTCCTGGCTGGGACACTACCGTTACCCTCTCGTCCCCCTTGACCCTAGTTAGTACTCCCACTTTAATCCTGTTAACGTTGGAGTCCCCCACAACCAACACCCTTCTAACCTCTGGCTGCCGCCCTCCCTCCTCTTCCTGACTATCCTGCGGCTGTCGGTCAACATCTACTTGGCTGGTCTCCCTTACCGCGACTGGAGCTACCTCATCTAACTGGCTCCCCCCCCTCCCTCACTACAGCGCTGTAAGGTCGAGGAGCTTCCAACCTCTCACTAATCTCCACCTGCTCACTAGCATTACGACCCTCTGCAACCTCCCTTCCTGCCACCTCCCTCTTTAGCTCTTCCCACTGGGATTCCATAGCTACCCTCTTCTCAACCTCTGTCCTGAGTGTACCCTCTAACTCCACTACCCTTTCCTGTCCTTCCATGCACTTCCCGTCTCCCTCGCTAACTACTCCTGTCAAGCGCTCCACCCTACCCTCACATTCCCTTTTACGCTGTTCAAACCCAGCCTTCCACGCTTCCCCCTTCCTGAGCTCCTCTAGCTGACTCTCTAGCTCGACCCGCTTTTCCCGCGCCTCATTTAGCTGACCCTCCACACTCGTTACCCTTCCTTTCCATTCCCTGGTAAGCTCCTGCAAAGCGACCTGAGATTCCTCCCTCTTGATAAGCTCCTCAACCTTAGCCTTAAGCACCACCCGCTGTTCTCGCTCTGCTTTAAGCTCCCGCCGAAGCTCCTCGACCCTAGCCTCACACCTCCCTTCCATCAACTTCAGTCCCACCTCGAACCTCTCACAGATTCGGCATACCAAACTACCCTCCTCCGCCTCAGCTAGGCTCTCGAACTCCGTCTCGTCTAAGTGGACCCACCGTCCACACTCACCACATGACACTAAGTCATCCACTGCCCTTTCCTGCTCCCTAGGCCGACCCATCGCGCCTATGTAACAGGGAACACAGTGTCTACAAAAAAGCCCGCCAAAAACCAACCAAAAACACACGCTCGTCCAGCTAACTATTAAAAAAGCCCGCCATTGGCCTAAGCTAGAATATCTTCCTACTCTAGCCGCTGCCTGGCGCTACGGAAACTACTCCTTGCACCCTAGAACCAGCTTACAAAAACATATCTACGAAAACAAAATCCCGCCAAAAATCAAAAACAAATCAAAACCAAAGGCCACTCTAGCCTAACTTACAGTGGGCTAAACCAGCCTAGCTACCAACGCTAGCGGCTACCTAGAGTTACAGAAACTACTCCATGCACTTTAGGACCAATTCACAAAAAAATCTGGACCAAAGATTGAGTAGTAACCCGTTCTGTTAACAGTTCCAGATTTGAATAATTCTAACGACGTTGCTATTCTTGATTTTTCGGAGTTGTCTTTTGATACATTCGAAAAATTATCTGTGGAATGTGGTTCTAACATCGAAGCGTTGTGGTACTGCTTTAAGAATATTGTGAACAAATGTATATTGAAATATGTGCCTCATCGCAAAGAAAAAAAAGACTGCTGTTTATAATCCTTGGATTAACAGAGATATTCTGCATTTAAAACGTAGAATTGCCCGAGTGAGAAAGAATTCTGAACAGAGTAGGACAAAATCATGTTGTCGGCTTTTTTCGGAACTAAACTCACAACTTAAAGTCCAAATATTAGAATCAGAGCAATATTATTTTTATACTTCGCTCCGTTCTTTTATGAAAAGTGCGCCACAAAGGTTCTGGCGTTATATTTCAGCAAAGGGTAAATCAACTATACAAAGCAGTATAACCACATGTAAGTTCATTTACTTTTTTATATCGGTCTTCACTAATGATGACGGCGTAGTCCCAAGCCTACAACTTACAGACGAGGATAGAATTAGCGAACTTTTAATAAGTCAGGAGGGAAGTTTTAACTTACTCTTAAATGAATTAGACAATAAGAAAAGTGCTGGGCCAGATATGATACCGAATACTTTTTTGAAACGATCGGGTGTCAAAATATTTATATGTTATCTTCAATATCTCTCGAGCACGCAGTTTTACCAGATGACTGGAGAACAGCAAAAATAGTTCCGATACATAAGGACGGTGATTGGAATAGAGCAGGGGTCTCAAACACGCGGCACGCGGGCCGGATGCGGCCCGCGCGGCGTTTTCTTGCGGCCCACGCAGCCAGGCATAAGTGAAGAAAAAAATATTTTTGTTTTTAAGTTAAATTTTGGCTTTTTTAATGATGTTTTCCCTTTCGCGCACCCCGAGTGTGTAAAAATCGATTATCGATTATCGCCTCTGTAACATCCAAAAACGCGACACGCAGCACACCGACGCACGGTGATGTCTTCGTCGCAGCAAAATGTGCCGCCAGCAACGCAGAAGCTGAGAGCACTTGCTGCTCGGCTGTCAGCATATCGGGCTCCTCGCGACGCCGCCAAAGCTTCCACGGCAACTGTCAGCATCAACGAGTGTTCGGCAGTATTCCCCGATTACGTCCCTGACGAACCTTGAACCGAACATATAAAAAACGTAGCGATATGGTCCGCGAAAGCTCGATTTGGCTCGCCCCGTCCGCGAGCGTGAACGTCGCCATCTTCATTGACTTTGGCATCTTTGGCTGCCTGACTACTACAAAGTTATCTTCATCGGCAAACTCAATCGTGACGACATTTTGACGTCACCGCTAACTTTATTATTTCACCAGCATAGCTCGAACTCCATCGGAATCCGTAGGGAAAAACTCAATCGCAACGTCACATCACGTGCCTAAAAGGGCAGCCAATCAGCAACCGATTGAGTTAACTTTATCGTTGAGTTTGCGATCTAGCATAGACAGACTGGTCCAGGCATGCCCCTGGTGCCACTGCTGACGCGTCTGTCAAAAGCCAACAAGGCTCCTGCAAGCTCGGGGTCGAAGGGATCGCTGCCTCACAGAATGCTGTCTTTAACTGCGGGAATGCGCCCTCCGCCCCCTCCGGCCCAGGTATTTCGTTCAGTTCGCCCTTTTTGGTAAGGGCTGTGCAGAGCTCGGCGATAGCAGCGTAGTCTTTTGCGTACTCTCGGAAGTAGCCACACGGTCTCAGGACACTCTGTAGTTCCCTCTTATTGCGCGGGTAATCTAAACCCTCGGTCGCGGCGTCATTGTTTGTGTCATGTTTATTCGTTCCAGACCCCACGACGTTCCCGGGGAGGGTGATTGACCCCCCGGCAACCTGACACTCCTCGTGAATAAGCTCACCTGTTTGTTCAGTCGCGCCGTTTTCGGGGGGTGCGCAGTTCACCTCTCCAAAGTTTACGTCTTCGTGAAGTCTGACTCCCACATGTCCCACTCGAGCACTGCTGTTTCTCAGCCGGCTCGCACGAACCACTTTAGTTCCGCCGTCCTGAGTCACAGGACCTAAAACTGCTACGAAAGCATTCGGTGATGCTATCCTGTGTTCACCCCGATCAAAATTCTGGTCTTTGTGCCGGTTCAGCAACTTCCAGTCATCAGATGAAAGTAAGCAATCCGCCGTGATAGCCAGTCTATCGTAACCGCACACAGTACGGTGACCGGATCACTCTGACCAAACCCTCCCCGGAGCCTGGCCTGCAGCGGCAAACGCACGAGTTTTGCTGTTACTTGTTGCCCAAAGGCCAAAACAAGGCGAACTGTGCCGCTAGGCTCGGCCAGTTCCGGCGGAACGGCACTCCCTCTGACGACAGTTATTTCACTTCCGGTGTCTAGCACGGCCGTCAGCTTTTGGTCGCCGGAGACAAGTTCGACCAGGATCAGTCCTGAACCTCTGGGTCCCCACTTGTCATTCTTACCTACCGCAGCCGTTGGCTGTTGAGGGAAACTCAAGACAGCAGGCCTGTCCCCTACCATCACTCCCTGTACGAGTGGCCTTCGAGCCGTTTGGTCTTGCTCTTTGCGGTTAGGGTAGTTTCGCGCAATGTGCCCGCTCTGGTTACAGCCAAAGCAACGAGCCGAAGTGCGAGGAGGGCTCTGTTTAGAAGCGTCCGTCTTTGGCTTCGAGCCGTCGCCTCTGACTTCTATGCCCCTCGACACTCGCCCGTCCCTCTCGGCCTCCTCATACATCTGTACGACCTTAGCCAGCTCGTGCGCCTGTAGCCACTTTCTCTCTTCGCGCAGCGTGACGTGTCGGAGACACTCCTCACTGAGGCTCGACTTCACCTGGTCTGCGACCATTAGATGAATCAGGTCCTCTTTGCCCTCTACGTTGCGTGCCTCCAGGTAGTAGCTGAAATAGCTGGCCGTCCACGAGGCGAACAGCGCCCACCCCTCGTCTTTTCGCTTACGCGCGCCGGCAAACTGCATCCGGTACTCGCCAGGGGTGAGCCGGAGCTCGTCCAGGACTGCGGCCTTGACCGTGTCGTAGTTAGCTATTTCCTCCGCAGATAACCTCGTAAAAAGGTACTTCACTCATTCTGACAAGGCCGGCATAATCAAATGCACTCGGCTTTCGTTTGGCACTCCGTAGGCCGCGAACATCTTTTCGATACCGTCGAACCAAACCGGAACTTCCGCGTCAGGTGGCAGTTTCTGATTTTTGAGAAGTTTCGCGCATTGCGAAACAGGGTCCAGCCTGCCCATTCCGGTCGCCACGGTAGCCGCCCCACCGATACTCGGCCCGCGCATTGCCGCGATTCTTTCCTCGCTCTCAAGTTTGAGCCTCAACATGGCAATTTCGTGCTCATGCTCCATGCGCCGCATGGTTTCCGCGTGCGCATGGGCAGCGCGCTCGTCGGCGGACCGACTTTCCGACCCTTCCGCTCCTCCGTCGGTCCCTTTGTCCCTTTCCGCAGTTTTCGCTTTATCCCCAGATTTCTTCATCTTTCACCGCCAACTGACTCCTGCGTCTGCGCACACACCAAAGAAACGTGAAGGTTCCACTCACCGGCGCCGCGGAGTCTCCCTTGGACTGGATGGCACGGGGTGACAGTGGGCTCCCTTGACGCTAATCGGTCTCTAATGTGCACGGGCTCTCTGCGCTAGTCAATCTGTTGCTGCTCAAAGATGTTTCTTTATTTTGAAGTCGTCGAGGCCAATCCTGTCGACTGCGCCAGTACGGACTCTCTGCTCGGTCACCTTGCGCCGTCCGGGTTGCCAGGTCCGAATGGGTGACGGACTTTGTTGTGGGAAGCTGGGCGGGTCTTGTCGGAGACGAAGTTGCAATTCCCTTGGCCGTCGACGACTAGTTCAGTTGAACTTAGGAATTACGTTTCAATAAACAATTTATACTTTTGTAGCGAATGAAAATGCAAAGAGAAACAATACTGCAAAAGGGTAACTTCCCCTGTACGTGGTTGGGAAGGAGGTGGTCGGGTGTTAGATTATCCAAGCTCGGGAGTTGGCTGGCTCGTGGGATTACGTCCCGATTACGGGGACAAATGTCCTTCGGAATCCCACGACCTGACTCGATTACGGAGCATCAGCTCTCGAGCCCCAGCACAAACTAAACTCACTTGCTGAGTTTAGTGGACCGACCGGCGAATCCTCGACGCGTCGTCAGACAGGCTTTTCCCACTGCCAACCAATCGGCTCACTTTCTCGCCATATGGCAATTGCTTATAATCCCGCGTGAGAACCCGCGGTCTGCGTACATTTCACGGCCAAAGGATCGGGCGGGCTCGGATGTAAGCAAAACTATTTCTCGCAATGAGAAGCAGACAGCCGACCCGGTGTGGATAAGCGCCGACTAAGTGAGTCATCCCGTCATTCATTCTGCCAGACGCCGTCTGACGCTGCCGTTCTGCCGTGACCCCCCACACGCGAGCGAGAAAGAGTACACCGATGTAAACGCATTGTGTAAACGGTGCCGGCCAGAGCCACCGCGTTCTCCCGGTCCGAAACGCACGCTCCGACTCTCTCGGCAGAAAACGCGCGTTCCGAACCTCGCGTCGTAAAGTACGCCTATCTCTCGAGGTCGCCCGCCACGGGAAGTGTTTACACCAACGCTTTCCCACCAGCCAAGTTTCCCTGGTGCTAACGGCCCACCCGCGGAGCCCTCGTCGATCCTTATAATGGCTTTCACCAGGTTTACTTTTGAGAAAACTTTCGAACCGTTAAGGGAAATGGTGAAGTGTGCGATGTATGGTGGTGGACACCTGTCAGGACCTGTGGCGTTGTTCAGGGCTCGGTAATCACCGCGTGGTCTCCAGTCCCCGGGGGTTTTCTTGGGAACCATGTGCAGAGATGGAAGACGCGTCGTGGTCGAGCATGAGTAGGAGTCCAGCGGTCACAATGTGGTGCGCAACGCCATGCTTGATGGGACGCTGAAAGTTCGAGGGAGTCGTGATAGACGTGAACTCTCGCAGCAATTTACCATACGGTGAATCTAGATTGGAGTAGTTATACAATTTAGGAAATTCGTGGACTTGTGCATGAGAGGTGCGCGACGAGGTTCGTTGTTGCATCTATTAGGCGTTTGCGTTGCATGTCGACCATGAGGTTGAAATTCTGAAGACAATCGGCCCCGATGATTGGATAAGATACGTCTGTTACGAGAAATATCCAGCGAAACACTCGTCGCAGACCGATGTTCAGGGTCAAAGCACGCTTACCATAAGTAGCGATAGGCGTTTTGTTGGTTGCTTGTAGGATGCTCAGCGTCTTTCTAATCTTGCTTTCTGCGGCACAGACCGGTAGCTCACCTCCGCTTCGGTGTCGACTAAAAATCAAAGACCGGTATCGCGATCGGTTATGAGGAATAAGTGGCTTAGTTGCGTTCCCTCACCACTCGCCGCTTCTAGTGGTAGGTCTGGGCGTTTCCTGAGGCAGACCAGGGCCCTACGCATTTCCGAGCGCGGTCACCGAAGGTTCGATTATACCAGCACAGGTCAGAGTGTGATGATGTGCGTGTTTGCGAGGGGGAATTATGCCAAATGTGGGACCAGGACTGTTTGCGAGGTGCTGGTCATGACCGAAATGAGAGAGCTACTATCTGAGCGCTAGCTAGCTTGATCGTCTGCTGGACATCTCGCGAAAGGCATCCAGGGTGATTCTGGCAGTATAAGTGCTTGCGGGTGGACTGCCCCGCTGAGTTTTGGCTTCGATAGTAGTGACTTGCGGGCCCAAGAAGCGCAGATTTGGCCAATCATTGCCCAATGGCTGCAGCAATGGTCCTTTGGCCAGTGGCCAGAGAGTGGTCCAGCCATTGCCCGATGACTGGCCTTTCTCTGGCTACTGGCCATCAGCCATTGGCCAAGCATTAGCCGATGAATGGCCACTCTTTGTCCATTGGCCAAAAGACCATAGCCAGCCATTGGCCAATGCTTGGCCAAATTGTGTGCTGCTTGGGCAGTTACTTCTATCACCGCGTCTGCGAACTGGGCGAGCTGAACCAAAGTCAATCCTGACGTGGACGCAAGGATCATCCTTACGTTGTTGGATAGTAAAAAGCTCCCACAACAAAGTGGCCTCGAACGTGGGAACTTGCTTCCCGAGATGTTGCAGAAGACGTCGAAGAAACTGAGACAGCGTTTGGTCACCCAACTCCTTCGATGTTAGAATCTGTTGAAGCCGTCGATGTACGGACGCCGAGGTGCGTTTTGTGAGTTCATCCTTTTAAGGTGTTGTACGGCGTCGTGGTTGGTGGTTCGAGGCAAATATAGTAACTTCGGGAGGTAACGCGGCCACGATGTGGTGAAACTCATCTGTGTGCGAAGTGATGAAGCTGGATGTGAACATGGTCTCGACTTGTGCGAACCAGAATTCCGGGTGCTGGCCAAAGTGGGATGTCGGAAGGTGCGGACACCAGAGAGACGCGATTTTGACAAGGACGATGAAGAAGAAAATAGAAAAAAGGCACCTTCATTCTAGTAGCCAACTGAGAAGGATGAAGAAGCGGCATTAAAGGGGCTCTTGCGAGGGTCCGCAAGAGCGCGATTGTGAAAAGGACGATAAAGAAGAAAATAAAAAAAAAGGCACCTTACTGAAAATTTTCAAATTTGTAAATATGTACACAATGAAAAGAAAAAAACATTTTTGTAATGGGATAGTGATAGAGTTCAAAAGCCCATCTTCGATCATGTATAACAGTCTGCAGCATTCAACATTGTGTTCGGTCAAATTCAATCGTGACGTCTCCGGACACTTTAAAAGGCCGTCACATAAGAGATGTCACAATGTACGGAAACGGATATTCAGATATTCCTACATTAAATAAAGATAGGAGCTCAGTGACTGCCATTTCCGCCTCACAAAGTCTCTACAGCACACAGCATCGCCCCCTGCCTTGCCAAGAGGCAGAAGTTATTTAGGTAAGCAATTTAAATAAAAGACGGCTAATTAGGTCTGTTTTCTCTATGTAAACCACCAAGGCGTCTACACTGTTAGCAAGTCCCGTGTATTTGGTGAATATTTGGGGTGAAAAACACGCTTGGGTTAAAAACGTGTTTTGGTTCGGACATACACGGATAACCGTGTAGCCGACCTCGAAAACACGCATCACCCCCGGCGACGACCGCAGCATTGCCGGCTATCGAAGCACCGGAATGCTTGGGGACACACTTAGAAAGGACCGGCGAGACAAATGCCGCGGAAAGAAACATGTCTCGGAGACAGATATGAACCGAAAGCAATGGACCTTTTTCACATACCGACGGCACCAGGCGGTGGCTGCACGAACTAAAAATCGAGGAAGTGACCTACCTGCGCTACCAATCGATAATGGGAGCTACGCTACCAGTTTCTTCGCTCTCCGAGCAGCGGCGCGTGCCCAAGGCGACTCTAAAGAGGGGGATCTGTGGCGTCCACCCAAACGTCATGTTTTTCTTTCCGTCCACTTTCTTTTTTTGTGTAACACAATTATATATATGTTGCAATTACGTGTTCTACTTGCTGATCCACAGCCTCCTTCCGAATTTCCTCGATTTCTAGTGCCGACTTCCGCCGCTTGGCATCGAGTGCTCGCGCGTGCGCAGAACGCTTCTCGAAAAAGGTCCATTGCGCCATGTCGCAAGACGTTGGCGAAACCCGCCCTTACCGTGCTCGCTGCCATTTTCTGGTCGGTGGCAATGCGGCTTCCCTCATGTCGCCCATCTTTGTATTTAGTTTAAGGGTCTTGATAATAGTTTCTTACGCACCACAAATAAAGTTATGGGTCTAATTATTCGTTTTAAACAGTTAACATGAATATAAAAAGCGTGTCCTTGATCTGAACACGTGACATCGCAGTTGGTTTCGTTTTGGCTTCAACCTTCAACTGCTTCAACTGCAAGCGATCTGGCCACGGCGCAAGCGCAACGCCGATGTACGCTGGAAGCTAGAGCCGGTTTGCTTTCGTTGTTTTTGTTTGACCGGAAAAAAGCTGGCAACAACGCATGGCGCCGCTATTGTTTTGGTTTGACGGGACGCGAGAAGCTTCGCATAGAGCTTCGCAGTTTGCGAGCACATAGCGAAGACGTGACCGGAGAAGTGCCCCTGTGATGTTCCTGGAAGACGGAAAGTATCATTCGTAATCGTCGTGTGTGCTTTGAAAGCGAAGGGAATCACAGGGTCCACGAGTGCGCAACCACAAGCCAAGGTTCACGACAGCGCTGCGTTGACTACGGCGATCTCGTTCTGTTTGGGGCAACACGGCGATGCGAGAAAGAGCCGAAACGTTCGTGGTGTGTGGTGCGGTGCTTAGAGGTAGACACCCACACTAAAACGGAGCTCAAATTGGTTGTTGTGGAGTTGAGTTTTAACGGGTTCAGTCCCGTCGTCGTCAGCTGATCCGGTTCAGCTGGTCCGGGAGGACGCAGCGAGCGTTTTTAAAAGTAAATCTTCCTTCGTTCCGTTTCAAAATGTGGAAGATTCCCGACGCATACCGTGAAAGCTGCGGGCGTTTTCAACAAAATAATGTCGTTTTAATTGAACACTGGACTTCGGATTGTTGTTCTAAATCTGCCGTCTTTATGCTTCGTGTTGTTGGACTGCATTTGCACAGCGACGTGTTTGCACAGCGACGCACACCGCTTGAGTAGATGATTCGGTCCTGCAAACGACCGGTTATACAGAATTTCGGGGAAACTTAAGTCACCACCGATATTTTCCTGTAAATCTCGTGTGACTCGTGTGTGTTTGTTGCGCTCATCATGCGGTGTGAATAAATTGGGGCAAGATTTCCTACCTGCCCACAGACGCATGAACTGAGACCATTTTTTACGTAGTTAACATAGTGCTTTCTCTTTACTTTGGGAAGAGGCGTTGGTGCATTTATTATGGTACAATCTTTGAGAGTTGAGAAATTGGGAGAGCGAGCAAGCTTTCCCGACTTTGTCTCTTTTCTCTCTGGCACTGCCCCTAGTTTCAAGTTGCAGTTTCAGTAGACATACCTACTAGCATGTACAAACTGCTCTAAAGCAGGTGAAAGACTGGGAAGTCAGGACGGTGCAGACTCCGTGTTTTACGCTTTTCGCAATTGACTGGGTAAATGCTTTTGCGAGGTATGCGGAATAGCAAACGATTTTGTTATGCCCGTCGTTTGCGTCTGCAGCAAAACGAATAAGATGATCTACAAAGGCACAATCACAAGCCAAGATTTACGGTAACAGTGCGTTCGCTTCGGTGGTCCGTGTAGATGTATTATACCCTGCTTTCTGCAACACCGTGTCATGACGAAGAGCTGGAACGGTCACGGTTTGTGCTGGGCTACCGGTTGACAGAAACCCGCATCGCCCGCATCGGCACCGAGTGCACTTGGCCTGTTGATGCTCAAGCCTTTCATCCGCGGCTTGTCGCCAGCTGATCCTGCTGCTCGACGGTGAGGATGCGGCGAGAGTGACCTCTGAAGTAAATGTAAATCCTCGTTCATCCAGTTATCCGGTGTCAAAGTGTGGAAAATGTCCGACGTGTAGTGAGGGCGGGAACTACGAGCGGTTTGCCTTGCTTTTATAACCGAAACCAGAGCAGCGAGATAACTGCCTTGCGTAGTCCAAAATGACGTTAGCAATAGGTTTCAACAGGTCGAGCACGTCACCGCGGATGTAGGCGAGACGGTGCACACTGTTTAAACGCTTGCAGTATTCACGAGTGCTACCTGAAAAACGACGTCAACAGAGAAGGAGCTCGCGATTCAGCATAATGCAGTGCCACGGGCCCGTGAATTTTCAATGTTCGGGGTAATGGCGGTATAAAACAAATATTTAAAAAAAAAAAACGCATCAGCGCCACATTAGTGATCACGAATAACACCGGTCACAAACTCCCAAGCCCCACCGCTCCACTCGACACCGACACGACATACGACAACAAACTGCATCAAAACGCCCCAAAAGTGAAGGCGTCTGCTCCCGTACGCGTACTACAACTAGCGGAAGTGAAGTGTTGGGTGGATGACCTTCACAAGAATATATTTAAAAAAAAATGCTTTGCGCACGGATAATTTTCATTGATTATTGAATACATAATGATAAAATCCTAATAATTTGTTTTTCTATCCGATTCAAGCTAGTCGGACTGCTCAAACACTGGTCGAGCATGAAAATAACAAAACTTGTAACTTTTTCATGGCCGGTTTAAGATTTATTGTTAATACATCGTTATTTTTCGCAACGAACTAATTTTACAGCTTTTGCCTCTATACTTTTTAAATGCAAGCAGTTCTTACATACGGCTGTCCATTGTGCCGTGTTTTGTGTCTGCTTCTATAAATCTGTAACGGTCAGCGACCAAAGAGCTCACCCGCACATGTCAAGCTTATACGCCGCGGGGAGTACAAGGTGTTAGTAGGAAGTGTCGGGCGCACTGTCGGTTTTGTGTTTGTGTATGTGTCGGTGCTGTGTCCTACGTGGTACTCGTGTTGTCTGTGATGTATGTAGGGTTGCTGTCTACTCGTGATAGTTATCAGCGTATTAACAGACTCCTAATTGTTTTTTTTTTTTTCACTGGCTGCTAGAAATCTCACTAGATGGCGCAAGTTACCGCCCCACTCCGAATAATTTGCTTGAGTTATTTATCCATGTAAGGTCGGTATTCGTTTTTTTTGTTTTTTTTTTTTTTTGTCTAGCGGTTCCGTCGTAGCTGCCGACGCCACCGACCGCCGACGACGCACGTACGTACCTTTGCACATAGCTACGTCCGCCGCTTGGAGACTGTTTACTGTGTATAAAAGACATCGAATGAGAACAAACGCGTCCTGTGTGCTTTCAATTCGGCTGAAAGGCGCGCGGCTCGCTGGGCTCGTCTCTCGCCTGTTCTCGGCTGCTGGCCGCCATGTTTCATAATTAACACGCTGAACCGTGTTTCTCGGAAGGCAGACACGGTGTAGCGTGTTAAGTTTACACGGCACCTCGTGTGTAGGCGAATAACACACATGGCTGCGTGTAAAACGAACACGTTTCGACGTGTCCGCTATGGGACAACGGTTTACACGTCTGGGCGTGTTATTTTTGCTAACAGTGTATAGCTCTCTGTTCGCTTTTTCGATCGTTCCAAGGGCCAAGGATCTTGCTTACGCTGAACGGATCGCTGTCTAATTTCTGAATAGTGTCGTGAAGTGCGCGTTCCTCAGTGTTAAACAACTCGCACTCACAGATGACGTGGTGGAGGTCTTCAGGGACGTTGCAGTGTACACAATTCGGACTTGAAATAAACCCGAATCTGTGCATCCGGATATTTGTTAAGGCAGAATTCAAGCGATATCTATGCAAACAAGTTTTCACGTTTCGAGGTAATTTTTTAGAAATCGAGTTTTCTAGTCCCGGGTCAATTTGATGGAGGTATGCGTAGCGGTTTTCGGTGGACGACCATTCACCCAGGAAAGTGTTTCGACCGAATGATGTCACACGTCTTGCAGCTTCTTGTCGAGTGAAAGGAATGTTTTCGGATGAAGCAAGGTTATGCGCATTTTCTGCTTCAGCGTCCGCAGGCTTGTTCCCAGGAATTACTGTGTGACCGGGTACCCATTGAAAGTCAACCGTATGACCCTTGTTTGTTGCTGCGGCATAGTTGTAAAGTGTTTTCAAAATCAGCACTGGGTTTGATGCTTTTAAAGGTGACCTTCGTAGCATTTGTAATGCGGCTCGTGAGTCGGTGAATATTGTAATAACTGGTGTTCTGTATTTTGCTACCTTTCTTTTTTTCCTCTTTCTTGTCCTCTGTTTTCCCACTCCCCATGCCCACACAGAGTAGCCAACCGAGAGTTGTTAGGCTAATTTCTCTGTTTTTTCCTGATCATTAAATGAGACGGCTCCTTATTCTGGTAGCCAACTGAGAAGGGCGAAGAAGTGGCATTTGCTAGTCCAGCAGTGTGGATGGAAAAATATTTGAGTGTGTTTATATTCTCTTAAGTTAAGCAGGTAATTCCAATAATTATGAACCAACTTGCTGAGCTTCAACCCGTAACAAGAATACATGAAACCCCGGAGCCAAAACAAGGAAAAGAAAAACTGGGTTTTGTCTATAAAAACAAATACCGCTAAACCTTTTTAGAGCGCAGCTCTTAGCCGCTCGTTTTCGGGTTTCGCGGCGTCAGCGTCGCCGTTGGCGTCGGCGTAACCGCGCTAAATTTAGCGGAAAAAACTGACGCCACGTGACCTCAACAGCAATTTAATTCCCCGCTAGCTTTAGCGGAGAGAATGACTTCACATGACTCAGTGTCACGTCACATATGAAAAAATTCAGTTTCTCCGTTAGGTTTAGCGGGAAAATTGACCCTACGTGACCTCAACAGCAATTTAATTCCCCGCTAAATATAGCGGGAAAATTGACGTCACGTGAGCTCAACACCAATTCAGTTTCCCCGATAAATTTAGCGAGGAAAATGACGTCACATGACTTGGCGTCACGTCACCTATGAACAAATTCAGTTTCTCCGCTAAATTTACCGGGAAACTTGACGTCCCGTGACCTCAACAGCAATTCAGTTCCCCGCTAAATTTAGCGGGGTACTGAACTGCTGTTGAGGTCACGTGGCATCAATTTTTCAGCTAAATTTAGCGGGGAAACTGTGGGAGGAGGGGAGGGTATGGAGGAGGAGGGAAGGGTACGGAGAAGGAGGATGGGAGGGTACGCATGAGGAGGATGGGAGGGTACGGATGAGGAGGAGGGGAAGGTATGGAGGAGGAGGAGGGGAGGAGGAGGAGGAGGGGAGGATAGAGGAGGAGGAAGAGGAGTACGGGAGAGGAGAAGAATGGAAGGAGTAGGGGAGGAGTAGAAAAGAGGGAAGAGGAGGAGGAGGGGCATACCCTCCCTTCGTACCTTCCCCTCCTCCTCCTCAAGAGCTGCGCTCTAATTTCGCGTAAACAGAGGTTTGTAAACGTCTTTCATTTTTTTTATCATAAAAAATATCGGTATGCGAACGCAAAAGGAGACAAGGGACACACAAAAACACGTCTCCTTTTGCCTCCCTTTGCGTTCGCATACCAAGATGTTTAACCAACACGCTCTCATAATTCTATCTGTTTTCATAAAAAAATCTCTTGGTATGCGAACGCAAAAGGAGACAAGGGACACACAAAAACACGTCTCCTTTTGCCTCCCTTTGCGTTCGCATACCAAGATGTTTAACCAACACGCTCTCATAATTCTATCTGTTTTCATAAAAAATCTCTTGGTATGCGAACGCAAAAGGAGACAAGGGACGCACAAAAACACGTCTCCTTTTGCCTCCCTTTGCGTTCGCGTACCAAGATGTTTAACCAACACGCTCTCATAATTCAATATGTTTTCATAAACAAATCTCTTGATATGCGAACGCAAAAGGAGACAAGGGACACACAAAAACACGTCTCCTTTTGCCTCCCTTTGCGTTCGCATACCAAGATGTTTAACCAACACGCTCTCATAATTCTATCTGTTTTCATAAAAAAATCTCTTGGTATGCGAACGCAAAAGGAGACAAGGGACACACAAAAACACGTCTCCTTTTGCCTCCCTTTGCGTTCGCATACCAAGATGTTTAACCAACACGCTCTCATAATTCTATCTGTTTTCATAAAAAAATCTCTTGGTATGCGAACGCAAAAGGAGACAAGGGACGCACAAAAACACGTCTCCTTTTGCCTCCCTTTGCGTTCGCATACCAAGATGTTTAACCAACACGCTCTCATAATTCTATATGTTTTCATAAACAAATCTCTTGGTATGCGAACGCAAAAGGAGACAAGGGACACACAAAAACACGTCTCCTTTTGCCTCCCTTTGCGTTCGCATACCAAGATGTTTAACCAACACGCTCTCATAATTCTATCTGTTTTCATAAAAAAATCTCTTGGTATGCGAACGCAAAAGGAGACAAGGGACACACAAAAACACGTCTCCTTTTGCCTCCCTTTGCGTTCGCATACCAAGATGTTTAACCAACACGCTCTCATAATTCTATCTGTTTTCATAAAAAAA
Organism: Ixodes persulcatus; assembly: GCA_013358835.2. Classification (NCBI taxonomy): domain Eukaryota; kingdom Metazoa; phylum Arthropoda; class Arachnida; order Ixodida; family Ixodidae; genus Ixodes; species Ixodes persulcatus. The sequence continues at coordinate 14,361 of JABSTQ010008282.1, read as the reverse complement.
TCTCTTGGTATGCGAACGCAAAAGGAGACAAGGGACACACAAAAACACGTCTCCTTTTGCCTCCCTTTGCGTTCGCATACCAAGATGTTTAACCAACACGCTCTCATAATTCTATCTGTTTTCATAAAAAAATCTCTTGGTATGCGAACGCAAAAGGAGACAAGGGACGCACAAAAACACGTCTCCTTTTGCCTCCCTTTGCGTTCGCATACCAAGATGTTTAACCAACACGCTCTCATAATTCTATCTGTTTTCATAAAAAAATCTCTTGGTATGCGAACGCAAAAGGAGACAAGGGACGCACAAAAACACGTCTCCTTTTGCCTCCCTTTGCGTTCGCATACCAAGATGTTTAACCAACACGCTCTCATAATTCTATATGTTTTCATAAACAAATCTCTTGGTATGCGAACGCAAAAGGAGACAAGGGACACACAAAAACACGTCTCCTTTTGCCTCCCTTTGCGTTCGCATACCAAGATGTTTAACCAACACGCTCTCATAATTCTATCTGTTTTCATAAAAAATCTCTTGGTATGCGAACGCAAAAGGAGACAAGGGACACACAAAAACACGTCTCCTTTTGCCTCCCTTTGCGTTCGCATACCAAGATGTTTAACCAACACGCTCTCATAATTCTATCTGTTTTCATAAAAAAATCTCTTGGTATGCGAACGCAAAAGGAGACAAGGGACACACAAAAACACGTCTCCTTTTGCCTCCCTTTGCGTTCGCATACCAAGATGTTTAACCAACACGCTCTCGTAATTCTATCTGTTTTCATAAAAAAATCTCTTGGTATGCGAACGCAAAAGGAGACAAGGGACACACAAATACACGTCTCCTTTTGCCTCCCTTTGCGTTCGCATACCAAGATGTTTAACCAACACGCTCTCATAATTCTATCTGTTTTCATAAAAAAATCTCTTGGTATGCGAACGCAAAAGGAGACAAGGGACACACAAAAACACGTCTCCTTTTGCCTCCCTTTGCGTTCGCATACCAAGATGTTTAACCAACACACTCTCATAATTCTATCTGTTTTCATAAAAAAATCGTTCTGTGCTAATCTGGCGTTTATTACCACGGAGAAATCACGGATATGAAAGAAAATGGAACTTTCTTACCGATTCTTCACTTTATTTAGCCCGAATAAGCGCCACATTGACACAAAATATTATTTAAGTATAGAGGGTGTGTCCCCCCCAAGAAATCACATGGTCTTTTTCACCGCAAAAATACACTATGCATCGCAGAACGCTCATTCTCCACCCAAATGTAGCACTAGAGGTTCGAACCAGATGCCAAAGCTTCAGCACGAACCGATATTTTATTCAGAAGTTATAAGTGATTTTCTAAAAATTTCACTGGGAAAATGGCGGCCGACGGAGCTCTCGAATCCCTGAAACTTTATGGCGCCAGAAACCAAAAATGGGCGAAAATGGGTCCCATTTTCCCATTGAAATTTTCAGAATATCACTTATAACTTTTGAATAAGATACCGGTTCGTACTGAAGCTTTGGCATCTGGTTCGAACCTCTAGTGCTTCATTTGGGCGGAGAGGGAGCGTTCGGTAATGCATATTTATTTTTTTGGTTAAAAAAAAACATTGTAATTTTTTTTTTTTTTCGGACGCCATGTACGTGCAAATTATAGGAAAATCATTGTTTTGGATTTTGTGTGATTTACTGAGGTGAGCCAATCTTTCCACAATTTTAGTGAATGCTTCCACCACCTTCGGGCACCTCTGCAGTAAATGCTAGCGCGATACGTTAAAAACCCGATTTATTCGGACCGGCCAAAGAGGGATCGAAGCGTCAGAGTGCGCGCTGTATACATGTCATGCCAATTTACAGTGTGCACGCTGTATTGGAAGAAAATATCGAACCGTCACAACTCGAGCGGTACGCTTCAGCCGTAGGGACAACGAACTGAATGTCTTGTTTGTTTCTGATGAGAGAAATTCAGGATGACGATTCGAAGGCCTCGTGCGACCAAAGCACTGGTCAAAGCGAAGCGCTCGTGCCTAGACCGTGCTAGGCGAGGTTCAATTTCTTTGTTATGCTGTGTCGGTAAACACCGGGCTTTGGGGACAAGCTCGATAAAGCGCCCCCTATTGGGGACGTGTACGATTGAAAGCGTCGCTGTGGTCGGACTTCCACAATTGGCCGAATGCTGACTATGACGTCATCAAAGGATTTCTCATCCACAGAATTAAGAGTGATATAAGAGCTTCAATTTTGACGGTGTGGCCAGTGTTGGTTTCAGAGCGCTATGATTTCAAGCTTCCACCATGTTCATTACAAGCACCATCGAACTTGTTCGCAAGGTAATGACGCCACGAGAGGAACCATAGGAGGGCGCCACCAAGACATCTCGCCGCTAATAGACCGTTCCAAAAAGGGGCTCCTGGCCGGTTCCATTTTCAGTGTTCGTGCGTATGGCGCGTGATTTTCTCACTTTTCGAAGCGACGAACATGCGCGTGCTGGACTGTGACTTTTTTTAAAGGGGTCATGAAACGATTTTCCTACTTCTTCCTCCTTAGCTTTAATCCTCAACTCAAATGCGAATTGTGAAATCACGTGGTCGTGACATTCCTTCGGCACCGGTGCTATGACTCCTAGGTTCCACCGTGCTTTTTATGCACACCATAGAACTTGTCATTCCCCAGTGACAATAAGTTCCGTCAGGGCACTCATTGGCCACGAACGCGAATCCAAATATTCGTCGACGGATTGATTGTTGACGAGCGCATACGTCCGAGTGATGCAGTTCTCGTGTCCAATGCGTGAGCTGGGCTCAGCTGACGTCAGTTTGGCGCCGGTGACGCGCTTTTGGAACCGCGGATGTATCATAGTGAAAAGGCGGAGAGCTTCCGAAGGCAAGAAGGTACAAAATAGTCCGCTATATTTTCAAATGTTCGTACCGAAAAGCTGGCTTTTGACTTTCTAGCCTCTTTCTTTTGGCCAACTAAACGATATGCGATTAGTAAAGTCCCAATTTAAAATCATTCATCCCAACCCAAAATTCGTTTCATGGCCCCTTTAAACAGTGGAAACGTCTATAGTTGGATCTCCTGCCCAATACATGCCATGCGAAAATGATCCTTCTGAACTCGCTCCCCAAGCTCGACCTCGCTCGTGCTCCTCTTCCTTGCTCAACAGACGGTTGCTACAGGCTCATGAAATTGGCCGCGCTCGAACCTAAGGTGAAACTAAGTATTAGCGGCGAGAAGTTTTGGTGGCGCCCTCCTGTGGTTCCCCCTTGTGACGTCATTACCTTGCAAAGAACAAGTTCGATGGTGTTTGTTATTAGCATGGTGGAAGCTTGAAATCATTGCGCTCTCAAAGGAACACTGCCAACACCGTCAAAATTAAAGTTCTTTCATTCCTCTTATTTCCGTCGATGATAAATCCCCTTTCCGACGTCATAGTCAGCGTTCGGCCAATCGTGGAAGGCCGACCACAGCGACGCTTTCGGTCGCGCACGGGGCTAATAGTTCCCCACCACAGCTCGTTTTCGTAGTCCATACTTCTATTCAAAAGTGACGTGTTTTTTTTTTTAATATATATATATAATGGTGCAGCTTTACATGTATAATTGTCCGTTATCTTTCCAGAATCCTCTTCCGACCACTCTGACTAAGGGGGTTATACCCACTCATGGGTGGTGCCAACTTGTAAAGTCCAGTTGTGAAGCTACCTACCACGTAGTCTCGAATAAAATAAACATGAACGACGACATCTCGCTCTCGTCGCGACCCTCAACGATCGTCAGCGAAAGCTCTCGCACCGCCTATGGTGCGCTTCGAGAGCAGAGACGGTGTCAAGTGGTCAACCATTTCGGTACATGAAGTTGGCAGCGAAATGTTTGAGTCGTTCCAGTCTACTATGCACATGCGGCGCTGATCGCCGCGCCTTCACCGAGTTGACAATACAACGCATGCATTTCAAATGCCCCGTGATGACTCACAAGAAAGTAATCGTTTATCAGTCCCAAACTACTGAGTGAATCTTGATATCACTGTTCCTATATTAATGTAAGGCTCCGCTTGTTTTATCACGTGTCATTGCGGGGAGTTGGAAATGCGCATGGCCAGTGATTCCCCTATCCACCTCCTGGGGGGGAAGAGGGGTACACCCCCCTAGTTTGTCTGAGAGCGCCCCATTTATAAATCTTCCGCGGAGTAGAAAAAAAAAAAACAAGAAAAACGTAACATTTATTTTGCGCAAAACGGTATTCTCGTCGAGTGGCTGGCTCACCTGAGATCTGTTTCGTCGCCTCTCCTCCGCGCTGCTTGGCTCCTTGGCTCCCGTGAAAGAGTTTCACGTACCGTGTTAGTAACTTTCGAGCGTGCGCTAGGAAAAGCCGCGCAAGAGAAAAATGGCTCCTGTTTGGAGAGCGGAAAGAGCCTGAATGGGTAGATGAGAGCAGCGTCGTGACGTCGCTCGTTGTCTTTGTACTCGGCTGAACCAATCAGTGAATTTATCCTTCTCTGTTTGGTTGGCTTAACCGGCGACAGCACAAAGAGGTTGGCACTGCTTCACTGGCTCCTTTTTTGTGTTTGGAGAGCGGAAAGAGCCTGAATGGGTAGATGAGAGCAGCGTCGTGACGTCGCTCGTTGTCTTTGTACTCGGCTGAACCAATCAGTGAATTTATCCTTCTCTGTTTGGTTGGCTTAACCGGCGACAGCACAAAGAGGTTGGCACTGCTTCACTGGCTCCTTTTTTGTGTTTGGAGAGCGGAAAGAGCCTGAATGGGTAGATGAGAGCAGCGTCGTGACGTCGCTCGTTGTCTTTGTACTCGGCTGAACCAATCAGTGAATTTATCCTTCTCTGTTTGGTTGGCTTAACCGGCGACAGCACAAAGAGGTTGGCACTGCTTCACTGGCTCCTTTTTTGTGTTTGGAGAGCGGAAAGAGCCTGAATGGGTAGATGAGAGCAGCGTCGTGACGTCGCTCGTTGTCTTTGTACTCGGCTGAACCAATCAGTGAATTTATCCTTCTCTGTTTGGTTGGCTTAACCGGCGACAGCACAAAGAGGTTGGCACTGCTTCACTGGCTCCTTTTTTTGTGTTTGGAGAGCGGAAAGAGCCTGAATGGGTAGATGAGAGCAGCGTCGTGACGTCGCTCGTTGTCTTTGTACTTCGGCTGAACCAATCAGTGAATTTATCCTTCTCTGTTTGGTTGGCTTAACCGGCGACAGCACAAAGAGGTTGGCACTGCTTCACTGGCTCCTTTTTTGTGTTTGGAGAGCGGAAAGAGCCTGAATGGGTAGATGAGAGCAGCGTCGTGACGTCGCTCGTTGTCTTTGTACTCGGCTGAACCAATCAGTGAATTTATCCTTCTCTGTTTGGTTGGCTTAACCGGCGACAGCACAAAGAGGTTGGCACTGCTTCACTGGCTCCTTTTTTGTGTTTGGAGAGCGGAAAGAGCCTGAATGGGTAGATGAGAGCAGCGTCGTGACGTCGCTCGTTGTCTTTGTACTCGGCTGAACCAATCAGTGAATTTATCCTTCTCTGTTTGGTTGGCTTAACCGGCGACAGCACAAAGAGGTTGGCACTGCTTCACTGGCTCCTTTTTTGTGTTTGGAGAGCGGAAAGAGCCTGAATGGGTAGATGAGAGCAGCGTCGTGACGTCGCTCGTTGTCTTTGTACTCGGCTGAACCAATCAGTGAATTTATCCTTCTCTGTTTGGTTGGCTTAACCGGCGACAGCACAAAGAGGTTGGCACTGCTTCACTGGCTCCTTTTTTGTGTTTGGAGAGCGGAAAGAGCCTGAATGGGTAGATGAGAGCAGCGTCGTGACGTCGCTCGTTGTCTTTGTACTCGGCTGAACCAATCAGTGAATTTATCCTTCTCTGTTTGGTTGGCTTAACCGGCGACAGCACAAAGAGGTTGGCACTGCTTCACTGGCTCCTTTTTTGTGTTTGGAGAGCGGAAAGAGCCTGAATGGGTAGATGAGAGCAGCGTCGTGACGTCGCTCGTTGTCTTTGTACTCGGCTGAACCAATCAGTGAATTTATCCTTCTCTGTTTGGTTGGCTTAACCGGCGACAGCACAAAGAGGTTGGCACTGCTTCACTGGCTCCTTTTTTGTGTTTGGAGAGCGGAAAGAGCCTGAATGGGTAGATGAGAGCAGCGTCGTGACGTCGCTCGTTGTCTTTGTACTCGGCTGAACCAATCAGTGAATTTATCCTTCTCTGTTTGGTTGGCTTAACCGGCGACAGCACAAAGAGGTTGGCACTGCTTCACTGGCTCCTTTTTTGTGTTTGGAGAGCGGAAAGAGCCTGAATGGGTAGATGAGAGCAGCGTCGTGACGTCGCTCGTTGTCTTTGTACTCGGCTGAACCAATCAGTGAATTTATCCTTCTCTGTTTGGTTGGCTTAACCGGCGACAGCACAAAGAGGTTAGCACTGCTTCACTGGCTCCTTTTTTGTGTTTGGAGAGCGGAAAGAGCCTGAATGGGTAGATGAGAGCAGCGTCATGACGTCGCTCGTTGTCTTTGTACTCGGCTGAACCAATCAGTGAATTTATCCTTCTCTGTTCGGTTGGCTTAACCGGCGACAGCACAAAGAGGTTGGCACTGCTTCACTGGCTCGGATTGTAGCTCCGGCTGTGTCGCTGGGGTCCACATACGCGATTGGCCAAACCATAGCTTCCTGTATACTTGTAATGTATGCCCAATCGTCGCGAGTAAAATCCTGGTCGTGATGTCACGAACGGAAACCATCAGAGGGCGCAACCGAAACATCTTGAACCTAGGAAAAAAAATATTTTTCTACCCGGTTAAGACATGCATGTCTCAAAATAAATATTCGTCGAAACAAAAGCTTTTCTTACCAATACTTACGCTACAATACGATTTTTTTCAGCCTTGGGGTCGAAACCGAAATTGTGCCCCGGTGGGATGATGATGATAGCGCACACTAGTTGACTACAAACGCAATCATCATCCCACAGGGGAGGACGACCAAGTGTTCGAATTGCGAGCAGTACTTTTTCGCAGGTCAGCAATATTTTATATTATTCTATCAGAAAATACTTTTCTTTTTCACTCAGTTGCATCTGAAAGTTGCGACTGGGAACATTGGTTCCTTCGGCAAGGGAGAACCAGGTACCCTGCTGCGATGACCTCCCAAAAACAAGGGACGTTAAATGCGACCAACCCCACCATAACCAATGTTTCCCTGGCGTATGGCGAGGAGACAGCCTCTTTGTCCGGTTTAAAGTGCCCCCCAGAGGAAATTCAGGACGACGTCAAAATGATAGAGCGTGATGAGGACCTCACCTAAGTGAAGGACCCAACGAACGCTCTACCACTCTCATCGCACTACTACGCAGAATCTTCCTCGGACGCCTCGGAGATCACGTTCGATATGTGGGACTTCCAAACTGTGCACTCCAAGAAACGAAGAAAAAAAATGCTCAACCTTGCGCCCAAGATAATGGCACCCACCACCACGTTCCCTCCGGCTCTGGGCAACGTAGTGATCTTCACTCCGAAAGACCCCACAAAGCAAGTCACAAGCTTTAATAGTATTCGCCTGACCGCGGAGTTAGAAAACATCGCTCCGTCCAGCATACTGCGAATCAGGCCAAATGAGGCACTAAACGTCATTGCTATTGACACCCGGAACTTACAAACTGCAGCGCAGCTGTTGAAGCGTGAACCTTTACTAGGTGTACCGATGTACGCGTATGAACCAAGGTCCAAAACTCATGCCGTGGGTGTCATAAAGGACGTATCGAAAGATATCACTGAAGGGCACAGTTTAAGAGCACAATTAAGCTTGCTCAACTGAGGCGCTTGGGTAATTCCTAAACAGTACGCCTCACTTTCGTCGGAAGTGAGCTGCCAAATCATGTCGCTGTGGGCTGCGTCCGACATCCAGTCACCGCATACTCACCACGCCCAGTGCAATGCCACTCGTGCGGGAAACTTGGCCACCTAACCCCAACGTTTGCGCGTCAAAAGGAATGTCCTCGCTGCTCCAACGCCCATGACACCAAAGAATGCCCACCCAACAGCCCCATCCAAATGTGTGAACTGTGGAGGAAAACATCACGTGACATCGCCACATTGCCCAAATATCAAACTCGTGAGAAAGATCACCGACTAACGTCAACAAAATGGAGTGAACCTCGCCACCGCTAAAACAGCTATCACTACGCTTAACAAAACAAAGGAAGACTCCCAACTGAGGCCACCACAGTCGTCGCAAACTTCTCAACACCAATCAACCTGGCCAAGCGTTGTGGAAGCGAATACTGTCCCTGAAAAAACAGACGGCAAACCGAGTATTCCCACGATTTCAGGTAATCCCGCTGCTGCGGGGCAGTGAATGTTCAACCACCTTCCCCGAGAAATCAAAAAGAATCAGTCACCAGACAAGCCCCTTACAGTGAGGCGCCTTCAAAAAGATCTTCTAGCAAGAAGGAACAGAGAACTCCTGCAGAAACTGCGCTTACACTTCAGTCTTTCTCAAGCTTGCAAAGTCTCGTCAAGCCCCTCCTGCAAGCTCTTCGTAGCTTGGTGGCGGGCATCAACAACCCACTTGCCTCGTCAGTATTGAAAATCATCGATCTGGCCGTGCCCCTTGTGGCTGCGTTTATTGGATGAACAACTCTGCAAGATAAGCTACAGTTCTACTTCGCCTCCTCACTGGAAGTGCGAAAACCAGATAAGTATTGCATCAATGGGGCAAAAGGAAGTCACCTCTATGTGACGCTAGCAAAGTCTCAGAAGACGCCGATCACATGCTCTGGGAATGTCCTAAATGCATCATTTAAAGGCAGAGATTCTCCCAGCAGCTTCAGAACCTTCGTCCCCCACTGAAGGAAACTGATGACATTATTTTTCCACGGGGCTCTCGAGCCCGCCGCAGGCATATTCAGGTCCTTCGGGGATTATTTTCATCATTCTTGTCCAGCTCGCTTGCACCTTTGCATTCAATTGCATTATAATTCTTTTTTTGCGCTTTTTAAAGGACTGTGAACTTTTAGCACAATTTTAAAAGCAGCCAATTCAGAACAGCACCTCTGCATGTGTAGCGACAAGTGATTGTTAATATTGACCGCCGGCTTACCTCCTCTTTCCTTCTTTCCTCCTTCCCCATCTCCTGTTTTCCTTCCCTGCTCTTCTTTACGTTTCCCTCTATTTTTTGGACGGGACATCATCGGCGTTTTTCCCGCATGACAAATACCGTCCTCTCTACCGCTTTACGGAATTCCTCCTCCTCCTCCTCCCACAGGGGTAGAATTTCGGTTTCGCCCGCAAATCAAAAAATTCGTATTGTAGCATAAATATTGGGCAAAATAAAATTCTTCTTCGACGCACATGCATTTTTAGACATGCCAGTCCTAAACAAGTAAAAGAAGAATTTTTTTTTTTTTTCTGGGTTCAGTGATATCCATCTTCCGCGCGTATGAACAGTGTTCACCTCTTCAATTATTGTGCTGGTGTGTGTTGTGATCCACTGCATAAGAGCGTGTGCTTCACGTTTGTCCGCGGGTGCGTATGTGCACCGGTGCGGTGGTGTAGATGTTCCTTTTGTCTAGGTTCGCTTTATTTCCAGTATTTTGGTGCGTAAATGTTTTGACGCACTATGGCCTCCGCTGCTGCTGTGCCGAAAAACACCGAATTCTTCCGCCTAATTGCTTGTTACCGCTTTACGTTTTCCCCTGTCTCACTTTCTTCGTTCATAACTGCAAACATTTTCTGACATCACTTTAAAAAAAATAAAAATTCATTCCCAAGCTAAAATTCTTGCTGTTGTTGTTGTTTTTTTGTTGTTTTTTTTTTTCGACTTTTGGAAATTCAGGCGCCCCCCTAATTTTAGTTTCCGGGAAAACCCCCGCGCGTGCCGCATTGTCAACTCGGTGATTAGCGCCGAATGTGATGGAATACTGAATCAAACCGGCACGACTCTCATTTACCCCAGAGCCGTTTATACTGGGAGAGTTTGGCCAATGGGCGGAGCTTGCAGGCCGCTAGAATCAGCGGATTTTGCGATAGCACAAAACGGTTTTACTTCTTTCACTTGTTTATTCCTGAGATATCGCATAGAGTTCATATGAGTCAGAGCCACAAAATGGCGGACGAAAGTAGTCATCCTCCGGTTGTCAGAAAACGCTGCTGTGGTTGCCAGACTGTCAAAATATTCTCAAGAAGGCCAAACTCTCAGCATAAATGGCTCTGATTTACCGGCCGGTCACTTGGCAGCGTCACTGCTCTCGCAGCACACCACAGGCTCCACGAGAGCTTCCGCTCAAGTCCAGTCAGTGGCGCAACGAGGACGAGAGCCTGTCGCTTCGTCGTTCGCGTTTCTTTTGTTCGAGACTGTACATGATTGATTTCCACCACCCTTGCGTACGCTCTTAATGTTATTTTACAGCGAAGCTGTTTATGGCTAGGGCGCCGTGGATGTTTCGTGGGCGTCAACAAAACTCAGAGAGGGCTCGCACCGCCCTCTCCGCCCTTTCGTCACAATGATCAACGATCAAGACAATAAATGTGTTCGTACCTTCGTTCAAAATTTTGTGTCACGCGCCTGTGTCGTGTGCTAAACAGCTTCGCTGGAAATCCACCTTCAGAGAGTGGAATGGCTCAGAATTTTTTGTTTTCTATTTTCATTTCATAGAAGTCCGTGATTGAGCACCAAAAGTTTCTCCTACCTTTAGTTTATCTTTATATTTTATAGTTTCTTTTCTTTACTTTCTCAAAACTGCCTTATATTTCAAGAAATGTATATTCTAAAACTAAAATTTTATGTTTCAGTTTTTTTTTTTTTGTCTTTCTTCATGTTTCATCCGTTAAGAACTAATGAAACATGGAGTTCGGTGATTACTTTGAGTACAAAGTTGTTTTGTTAAGTCGCCCAACAAGAAATATCTACGCAGTAACATATTTGATGCTTTATGGCAGTACTTGATAAGTCTCAAGTGCTGCCATAAAGCGTCAATTGTATGAGCATGTCACGAGAATTGATGAGAGGATTAATTGAAATGCAGTTTGGAGTAGCCGGCGCCATTTCAAGGCTGCCAAAATCTCCATAGCACCATCTAATTTCTTCTTCTTCTGAAATGTGGTTCTTGCCTGTACTAAAAGCCTGAGGCCAGATTCCCGAAACTTTCTTACGACAAAAAGTACCTTAAATTTATCTTACGACAAAGTTACGAACATTTTGCTTCGGGAATACTATAGTTCGTTTCACCTTATGTGCGAGCGAAGCCAACGCTACAGCGCGAGCATGCTGCTTGTAGCAGCGCCTGTAGTGCACGAGCGCACGTGCGAAGCAGGAACGCTCAAAGCGTTGGGCTCGCGCTTCTAGCTTTGGCTTCGCTCGCACATAACGTGAAACCAGTCATGTACACGTTACCCAAAAAAAGTAACTAAATACCGTTACTCGTTACTCGCTCAAAAAGTAACTAAATACGTTACTCGTTACCGATTCTCAAAAGGAACGCGTGAGTTACCTCAAAAGTAACGAGTTACTTTCCACGTTACTTTGACGACCAAATACACAACTGTTTTTGTTTCATGGTTTATTGTTTTCTTTTTAGTAGTCATTGCCCTTCAAGGGACCATGAAGGCAATTTAATTTTTTTTTAAAAGAAGGTGTTTTCGGAAGCATTGGGGTCCTGGCATGCCACACAATTTTTTCTAGAACTTTGTGACTCTTATTTCTGTACCTGGAAATAAATCTGCGAAACCGAAACAAACATTCAGATTTCTTCCCTTTTTCGCCTCTGGAAAGAGAAGTGACGTCAAGGAGCACTGTCGGCATCGGTAGGATTTAGTGCACACTCAGTGTGGTTCCCGTGGTTCGCTATAGTGCACGGCGGTCTGTGAAGAAAACCTGGAAGAAGTGGGCGGCAACGCCGCGCTCGCAAACGAGTTTGAGCTCCCGTTCAGCGACCTCACGCCGACTGAACGGGAGATGGTGGTAAGGACGCAGAACTCTGGATTGGCGCTTTACGAAGGCGCCATAGACCTACCACCAGCTCCTCGGTCGCCGCCTCAGAGCGACTCCGGCTGACGTGAAGGTGCTGCTCAAAGTCTTCTGGTCGGAAATGCAACAAACAAATCATGACACCGCTGTCCACAGCTCTACGCAAGACGACGGCGCGCAACCAAATGCTGCGCATTGCTGCATCGGTCGGCAGTTTATGCAAACTAACGTCGCCCGATCGACCACACGTCTTTAGCCGACCTTTCGCGCAACCTACTACTGCACATAAACGCGGCATGATTGGTGAGACACCAGTTCGCAAAGCAAACACGAGACGACGCACGAAACCAGAACCAAAAGTCCGCCGCCCCCGGCGCTCGTACCTTTTTCTTTTTTTTTCCACGGTTGCTCGATGCTTGTTACGCGCCCGAGGTAGCAGTGCGGGATGCGTTCAACCAGTGACAAACGGAGGGATCGCTTCAGAGTATGCTTTTATAGACGGTATGAAACCTATTAATTCCCAACTACAACTTTAAAAGATTATCCAACGTTCAAATGAACTTTTTTCATCACATCTCACCACCGAAATCGAAACCAAGAGCGCGTCTATCGTTTGAACCAATCGCCAGACGAGGAGCCCGTTGTCGTCACGCTTCAACGGCGCACTTTAGTTCACCTTTCTGCCGCCTCCTCGGTGGGGTCTCAGGCATCGTTCCCGGCGCTATTATTACCGCGCCTGTTTGCTCGATTGGTGCGGCACCCAAACTTCTGTTCGGGCTAGAACTTGGTCAACAGTATCTGAGACGTGCCTGGCATCCATTTCAATCGTCGAATAAAACTTCGAAACTGCCTTCATGGTCCCTTTCAGCAGCAGCTGCCTGTAGAAGTTTTCATCAGTTATGTTTCCCCGCTTCCTTGAAAATACATCTCCGGCGACGCTGAAGAGTCGTTCAACCGACGCGCTCGAAGGAACGGCAGTGTTGTGCTTCAGGAAGAGCTGGTGAATCTTCGAGAACTGCGCCTTCATTGAGGACAGCGGGTAGTGGGTTATGTGCCTCCCCGTGTTTGCAACCTCCGGGTTTACATTCAGTCCGTACCCGTTTCTAGAAGGTTCAACCAACGAACCTTTTTGTGCTCGCTGGGTGAAGGACATTCCCAGCTCTAGAGTTCAGTACAGCAACGTTTATCGCTGGACACGTCAGTCGAACCGTTCGATTGACGTGTTCAGCGATATACGTTGCTGTACTGTCATACTGGTTAGTTGTTTTTCGGGTTGCCCATCTGCCTTTGTCACAATAGACGCATACTCAGGTTAGAATAAAAACACGGCCTTTTAAGCGGTGTTGTACACGTTACTCCTCAAAAGTAACGAGATACCGTTACTCGTTACTTGGCCTTCAAAGTAACTAAATACCGTTACTCGTTCCTTTTCTAAAAAAGTAACTAAATACGTTACTCGTTACCGAAAATAGTAACTAGGTACAAGTAACTCGTTACTTGTAACGCGTTACGTACATGTATGCGTGAAACCAAGTATAAAAAGTTCGTAACTTTGTCTCAAGATAAATTTACCAACTTTTTTGTCGTAAGAAAGTTTCGGGAGTCTGGCCTCTGTACTGCTGTATTTGTAGTGCTAGAGATACGTAGTAAAGTGGAGAGTTGAGCTAGTTGGTAAGATGACATCATATTAAAACAGAGCACAGGCAGTGAGGAAAAGAAGAGAAAAAGTAAAAAAAGTCAAATTTGTCGCTGTTTATAGACCTTTTCTTTAACGGCGCCGCCATCTTGAGAATTGCGGCGCCGACGACGCCGTCTAGCGGCTTAGAAAAAGAAATACCGGCTAGTTCTGGCAGCACAGCTATCTGGGTAGGCAACGGTGTGGGTTTGGGGGGAACTTGGCTAGACTTGGCTATGGTGGGCTGCAATAACTTGGTTGGAGCTTGTCCGGTTGAATCCAGCTGGCTACTCACAGGCCATCACCTTGCCTCCTCGAGAGAACGACGACGAAGACGGTGGGGTGTTTTGATTGAGTTTCCACAGCGAAGTATATATGAGCAGTTTAATGTAGTCTATGCAGGTAAGCTCTCGGCATTTGATAGCTCTATCTTGAGTGGTGGCATGCAGACTTTTTCATACCTTTCACATACCATGGGGCTTGCAGTGATAACCTAATTGGACCACCTGCACCGGGAATTAAAATCGGTCCTCTTGTCGTAGACGAAGTGGTCGTGAGCTTAAACGCGACGTTGAGTCTGATACGAATCTCTCGCTATTCAAGCTCGCAATCGACTGACTTCATAAACAAGGATTCTTGGGGAAAATACGAAGCTCGATAACATTGCAGCCACACTCACGCTGTAGCTTCTTGTGCTCATGGCACACTTTCTGCTATTGCTCTTATGCTTTTTTAAA